>JAPMOR010071498.1:54618-81573 GCA_026543865.1 Argiope aurantia
ACACACACACACACACACACACACACACACACACACACACACACACATATATATATATATATACATATAGTGTGAAAAATATTCATTAATTGTCCTTTAATAATAACTCTGTTGAAGATAGATAATAGATAATAACATTGAGAATCATCAAATGAATTTGTTAGAATAACTGCCGTAAAATTATTTACCTGAAACTGTGAATTGATTACCTTTTTAAATTCTATATTTTACGTAAAAAATATCACCAACAGAATTAAATATCGAATTTGATGGAGTGTATATATAAAGGACAAATGTACATTATAACTGATATGCAAAAAAAAAAAAAAAAAAAAAAAAAAAAAATCTGAGGGTGGAAAATATTTACTGTTTTCGCTTGGTTACGAGAGACTTTTATTTTGACGGTAAAATAGTTGACAAGTAAATATTCAATTTTCATTCACAATAGTGTTTAAATTTTTGTATTTCATCTTTAAAATTTCCCATCTATAAAGGAATTGAGAACTTGGGCTTAATTTGAATCAAGGGATCTTAAATGTTAAAAGTCGAGCATATTAGTAAGCATTGAAATTCAGATTTGATTCCATTAAATCTGAATACACGATAACGAAATTTATTAAAGTTTAGAAATAAAAATTTGAAAAATATTATTGCATTTATTTTTTTCAAATTCTTGTTTTTATCCTTTTTAAAAGCCGAGAGAAAAAAAATGTGCACTACTTTTTCTATCTTTTCTAATTCTTAATGGCGGCATCAATATATCCCACATGTATTTTGTGGATACTAACAAAAATAGTTCAATTTGTAAATAAAAAACATAGTTTTAAAAATTTGATGGATGGGATAAAGCGACAATGATTTCGTATCTGTCATGGGTGTTCATATAAGAAAAAAATTGGCGAAATCGGTGCAGTGGTTTAAGTTGGGAACTCTTAGAGAATACTCTCTTTCCCATAGAGAATATATAGTGAGGAAACATTTTTTGGATTTTTTTTTTTATCTTCGCGAATAGGAGGGATAGGGATAAGTGACCATTAATGGCATTTCTAGAAACCATAAACCTTATTTTGAAGGGGAGGGAAAATGTCGAAATCAGATGAATGTTTCGGACTGGCGAATTGTTTCTTTAATTTTCCTAATTAATTTAGATGCATAAATTCGCTCTCTATTATTAGAACCTCATTTTTTTATCCGCTGAGATTGAGTTTAAATGAGGGAAGGGAAAACTTTCCTTTTCCTTCCAACACAATTGCCACCAATTTAAATGCGAACCAAAATATCATACCATAAACACTTTACTCCCAAATATAAATACGGTTATCGTTAAACGATCTTTCAAATGCAATTTATGCAATCGTGAACTACGAGTTAATAAAAAAATAAATGAAACACAAGCAAGAACATAACCACAAACGTGTTCTAGCACTCGCCACCCTGAAAAATTCTCAGAAAGCAACTTCTTCATCCTGCTTTCACCTGTGCTTATGATTTTTATCGTTTTCCTTTAAACTCGAGCTATTTGACGCCTCGAGTGAATGATGGTTGAAGTTATTTCACTGCCGGCGCCAGGGGTCGAGCCCTCTCGTTTCAGAAAAGTTGTTCCAACAAATTACAGT
Organism: Argiope aurantia; assembly: GCA_026543865.1. Lineage (NCBI taxonomy): Eukaryota > Metazoa > Arthropoda > Arachnida > Araneae > Araneidae > Argiope > Argiope aurantia. Next base: position 56,235 of record JAPMOR010071498.1, read on the forward strand.
CTCTTCTGCTGACATTGACGGATAGAGAGAACGCCATCTTCTTATTAAAACTTTCAACAGAAATGATCAGTGTTGGAGATAAATCGATTACGTTTAATTATATTTGGAATCCCATTCATTAAAACGGTTTGATTGAAAGTCCGTCACATCCGCGTAGGATCGGAATTGCCATTTTGCTGTATCGCGTGAGAGTTGTAACTTTCATCACTAAGGCAGGTTCGGAACTGAATTGCTTTTCATTTTTCAAACTTGAGTGTATAATTCTTTTTAAAGATACAATCTAGAATATAATTTTAACTTGCACAGTAAAAAAGAAATTCATATTTTTTTTAAAAAATAAGTAAAATAAAAATAAAAAATAATTCAAAACACTTTAAAAAATGCGTGTCCAAAAATTAGCTTAAGTAATCTATGGAAACGAGTTTTTTCCAAGGTGATGGATTTTTCTTATTGATTCATACAAATTTAAAATATATAAAATTATACGATAATAAAAAGTAAATTCTGCCTCAGTGTCAGGCCTAATAGCAAGTAAATTTTGTTTCAGGGACAAACCTAATTTTTCTTCAGAACTTCACTATTTAAACTCCTATTTGGAAGTTACTGAACATAGTTTGGATTAATCATCATTCATCTTTCATCATTCTTTTTGGATCAGTACTTATAAATTTCCAACATCATGAATGAAATTATCTAAATAAGGAGGCGGGACTATAGCTTTTAAAGGGAAATTAATTCTTTTTAGATCAATGCTTTTAAATTTCCAAGATTATGAATGAAGTTTAAGCTAGTATGTTCGCCCAAGGCTTCTGAAATTTGGGACGTTGCCTAAGAATAAGTGAGGTTGCAATGGCAGATATAAATATAATGTGGCCGTTGGCTGTGTACGCTATGAGTCTTTAGCGGTCCCAGGATAGAACCTGGGACCTTGTGGTTAGCAGTCCAGTAACAAAACCAGGATACAAAAGCGTACGCTCGTGTAGCGTAGTTGCCACCACAAGTCCTCTCTTTTGGTAAGATTATCAACTTAACTTCAATTTTAGCACACTTTTAAAATATTTAATTATTTATTTGGGATTAGTGCTTTTTTTTAGAATGATATTTATTTAAGAATTATAACTTTATGAACATGCATAAATAATACTTATGAATATGCTTGAATCTATACTGCCTTACTGTTAAATAATGTTTGTACGCAACTTTAATAAGCAGACGATCAGTGCTTTTGAATATTCTAATAATTCAATGAATTTAATATAGCATATAGAAACTTGATCAATTTTATTTAATGAAGTGTTAATATTATCCGAAAATTTTGCGATTAGTAAAATTTGTATTTTTTACACTTATTTATTTGGCAACAAGGAAGAAATTTGTTAACAAATTGCTTGTGTCTCCCTTTGTCAACTTAGAGATTTGTGGTCTTTGCAACTACTTGCTCTGCCTAGTCGGAAATCTGCCACTGCTCAAACCACACTAACGAGGAGAATGAAACGAATTTGTAATGGGTTGACCTACCTAGTCTGCGAAGGACTTAACTTTGTTTGATGTACATAATATACCTATCAGAGGCAACATAAAATGGTCCTAACATTAAAATTTGAAATAGAATATAAATGCGGTCATCAGCGAACTGGTTAGTAAGTAAACTAATAAGATCTTTTAATCAAATTGTTCTTGCACCCCCCCCCCACACACACAGTCCAAGGGACACAGGCAATTGCCTGGTTGGAAATCGCCATTGAGACGTTGCATAATATAAAAAGGGAACGACCATTCGTATAAAAAACACTGCTTTCTTCCGTTGCTTATAGTTGTAAACAGAAATCATTCCTCACATTTGTCAATGTTTATTATTATTATTATTATTCACTTCTTGTTTTATCTGGAGAATATGATATCACGATTTTTAGAGGGGTGGAAGAGAAGAGCTACTTTGAATAGTTTTTCAGAAAAATATGTTCACAACATTTTAAAACTTTCAGGTGAAAAAAATATTTTGATTTTTCGTTTCTGCTAAGATTTGTATAAAGTTGATCAGAGTAGAAAAAGTTATGTTTTATTACAATTACCAGTTCATTATCGATGCATAAGAAGATTTATTACATGCTACTTGGAAATTTTGAGGAACATTGAGGGTTTTTATTCTGAAATAAATGAATTTTTACACTTTTATTACATTTTGATTACAATTTTGATAGTGCTATGAGCGGATCTTGTAAACCTGTAATTATTGAATGATGGACTTATAATAATGAGAATAACATCAAAGTTAAATCCCAGTCTAATGCTTTCTACATTACATAATTGAGAGATTTAATATATAGATATATATATATCGCAAAGTTTGTCTATATATATATTCTAGAAAAATTATATAAACATAGAAGGCAGTAAAAATGACTCGGAAAGGGCGCGAATAAAAACTTTTAATTGAAATAATGGGGGAACATTTTGTGATTCTATTCTTGTTGTATCAGCCGCTTATCATTTTATGTTTGAGATTCAAGCTTTTCAACTAGTAATACAAAAGTTTTTGTCAAGCAATCAAAGGCGAACTCATGAAGATTTTTCAATTTGATAAATAGAATTTCTAATTAAAAATACGCGATAGTTGAAGATGTTGCGTTAAAAGAAATTAACGCTCCATTTATCCATTTATTGCGTTTTATTTTAAAAATAAATAGTTTCACTTCTCAGTGCTTTTTCCAGTTTTTAAATATATTGTATAATATTAAACAAAAGTTCATTATTTAAAATATTAATCTTCAAGTTTCATGCAAAAAAGAGATGTGGAATTTTTGATATGCTGCTTGGATTAGATGCTATTTAATTGGATTTACGAATTTCTTCTTTTTTATTTACTTTTATTAAACATATGTTTTAAAAGCATTAAGTTATTTTTATAAAATTTCTTATTTATTAAAACGTTTTTTTGGAAAAAAATATTTTTTTTTTTTACAATTTTAGAAAATAGTTAAGTTATAAAATATTTCTTTGAATTGTTGATTGAATGTTTTGACGATAAAAGCATGACATTGTTTTTTTAATTAAATCCAGTAACATGATTCAGATATAAGAATTTAGAATATCACATGCTTTCTCATTCAGTTGATTCTTATAATAAAAGTTCGCTCATGGCGCCATCTATTAAAACAATAGTAAATCAAACATTAAACTTTACTCGCGGAATGTTTACGTTTTCTTTCCATCACATTTATTTATCAATGCTTCATTTCAGAAATGCATATTAAAATATTGTTTTTCATGTGAACTATACAATAAATTCAAGCAATACCTTTTTTTTGTATTTTATTTACTAGAGAAAAACGTATTTGAGAAAGTGGAGATTAAATATTCCTACTTTTGAAAAATTCATTTTGATTACAAAGTAAGTATTTCATAGTTATTTAAGCAAGAAATTTATACTCAAACTTCTTTGGGAGAAAATGCATTAAGACTACTTTTTAATGTATGAAGTATTAGTAGCAAAATTTGTGTAATCATTCGAAAATTTATCCTGCATATTTTTTTACACTTTTTTATGTTTTGAATTTTTTTTAGACCGTAAACATATTAAACATTAAATCTGCATTTTTTTCGATTACTCGAAAAACAAACTAGAATGAAATTCATACAGTCGGTTGCCTTTCGACAATTTTTAACCTGCCTGTAACCTGCCATATGCGTGATTAAAAATCACACACACACAAAAAAAAAAATTAGAGCTATCAAATTTGGCATGTTATTGCTTCTTTAGTTTTAGATGTTCATTAAGAAGAACTTTTTCAAAGTTGTATTTAATTTTGAAATTTAATTGAAATTTTAACATTTTTAGCAGAATAAGTTTAGATTAAAAAAAAGTGTAGTGAAATCAGAGGTCGGGGGGAGGATATCCCTACAAACAAGCTGACTTCAACGATTTGGAATTTTTTAAATTTTGCTACATAATTTAAATAAAAATAACAAACCATTTTAATGAGAAATATTGAAAATAAATAAGCAATAATAAAAAAAAAATGTTGTTTTTAATAAGAATTTTCAAAGTTTTTTTATTGGTGATATTAAAATTACAAAATGAAATCTGTAGAAGTGCTCTCTTTCATCGACTTCTTTTTATACAAACACCATACTGTGATTAATTTCGTCATATAGTGACGTGAAACGAGTATACATTTTGGCCTCTTTCCTTTCTCTTGCTGGGTTCATTCAGATCTGTAATTTTTAGTCAAAAATATATGCATAATTTCATTTTTATGATCTTCGCATTTATGTATTATCGTATTAAAACAACACAGACTATTATTCAAATTACATTTTGACAGATTTGGTACAAAATTTGTAATAAACCTATAGTTTTGGTGGGAAGACTGCATATCAGATTTCTTCTAGCTGATTCTGCTTTTGAAATATCATGTTCGCTGTCAAACATAATTCCGAAAATGGTCATTTCAGTTTCAGGCTGAAATATGTGCATTGCCAAATTTATTGAAGTCAAATTTTTCGACCATTACAATGCTATTATAGCTTTTTATCCTTCCGTACTACTGTGACTAAATGTATAGTCGTGGTTTGTAATTGAAATATCGTGTTCACAATGGGCTGTGGTGGACTGATGGTAAGATCTCGGCTTCATAACCGGAAGGTTTCAAATTCGAGACCCAATTCCACCGAAGAGCAGTCGTGTAAGCGAGTCTGATACACCTTGAATCCGTCAGTGCCAAACGTCCTCCCACTGGTGTGGTGTGGAAGTTTGGATAGAGATTACCAGGTTAGGTGTTGGCATCGTTATCTGACTGTGGTTCAAAATTATGAGGTCTGTTCTAAAATAGCTCTAGTTTTGCTTTAAAACGGGAAATTAATACAATTAAAATAAACTAAAACTGTGTTGCTTCCATGCAGGACATTATAATTACTTAACAATTGAAGTGTTTTTGATACTCTTTAAATTTGTTGCAATTAAACATGGAAGCTTTAGAAAGTTATTTTCTATGTATTGTCGTATTGTCGTCTTCACTATTTCAAAATTAAGTCGCATTTCTTCTGTGCTAAAAAAGTAGCATAAACAGTACTTAACTACGCTTCATATGCGAGAGAGCATAAAAAGTGGGGACCCATTTTTTCGAAGCCTTGATTCAAACTAAACAAGAATAATACACCTGCATCATCAAAGGTATTTACTTATAGAAAGTATCATCTTTCTGCTCAGATAGTTGCAATAAATCAAGAAGCATATTAACTGATTAAACAGAGTTCAGTTTTAATAATGTATTGGAAATTGGTTGCTTGTTACTTAAATTGCTTGTGCAACCAGACTAATCAAATACCAAGAACAATAAATGATTAATAACCGCAAAATGACGACTATATAAAACGGACAATAGAGCTAATTACTGTTCCATCTTCTTTCATACATGTATTGAAAGCACGATTGCTTTAACATGACCCGACAAAATATTTTATTCTTCTTTCATTAAATATTCATCGGCTGCTCTTTTCTTTCAGAGGTGATTACATCCTTCAGCGATGCATCTTCATCGGATTTGATGGATGACGACGATTAAAGATGAAGAAAGCCATTCTTCATTGTTCTTTTGTTCATCGTCTTCATAGAAGCAAGAGAAAATGAAAATGATGATTTACAAAGTGAGTAAATCGTCGGTTTTTTTCGCTAATAATCGAAAACAGCTGCAAGGTGCTGTTAGAAATAAAGGCGTTAAAAGAAAGATTTCTGACAATTTATATCAATGAAATTTTCAACAAGCTTTCGGTATTCCTATATAAGCTCACAGCTGCTTAATAAAAGCTTAAGATTTATTACTTTTACTCCTTAAGAAAAAGCGTTGATGTTAAACAGACACAGAAAATGGATATATCGTTTTTTTAGAGAAGGAAGCGTGTATTTTTTTTTCTGTATTGTTTAAAAAAGTACCATTTTTTTAATTCAAAACATTAGTTTTGAATATATTAAGATGTGAATAATGACTTTTCTCTAAAACATTCTTTTGGATATGAATAATAATACCTAATATCTATGAGAAATAAATATTGAGTTATACAAAAATAAATGAATAATGATATCTAATATCTATGATGGATAAATATTGATTTATACAAAAATAAATAAATAATATTACTTAATATCTAGGAGAGATAAATATTGAGTTATACAAAAATAAATGAATAAAAATCTACAAGAATTGAAGAATTATATTTTTCGATTCTAATCAGGTTTAGCTGTTCTGTAATAGTATTTCTTATAAATCATGGAGATGGTGCTGTCTTAATAGTCAAGTTTCAGCATTTAATTTTGTATCTTATCGCATTTCTTTTGATATGCGGGAAACAAAAAAAAAAAAAAAAAAAAAAGAGGGAAGGGGCATGATGTAAGAATATATATTGCTAATAATCTTTTCTATTATTTTAACAATAAATATCAATTCGATTTCAATTTTTAACATCTCTATTCCTGTTTACTACCGAGGATATCATTTTCATTCAAACGGTTAAACAGAATAAACATTTATTTATTCCAATCACTAATCAAGAATTTATCTTGATTCATACTATCACAAATACTCTCAACATGTCCACTTCTAAATTTATAAGATTTTATTCTCTGATTTTGATACTCTTTTACACAATCAAATCGTCATGACATGATCATATTGACTAATATTTCAGTTTTAGCTGTTTCTAACTATGCTGATTTTATTACATTTTATTTTAAACGATTGGGAGTAATTTATATTCTATCACAGTGGGATCAGAATATTGCTCTCTTGCATCATCAATAAATCACGACTCAAAGAAGGCGATATATATTTTAAATATCAGAGTTTGGCTAATTTTTGAGGCTAGTGAGTCTTTAAGACAATTCAAAATTATTTGTGAAACATCAGTATCGGCAACTGAAAAGCAAAATAAATTAATATTAATCATGATTTTGATAAAATTAGAAAAATTACATAAATGCTATCTTTCATCTTATGAAATATGAATAGAATGTTTAAAATTCATTTAAAAAATGTTTCTACAAGCTCGCTTTGTAATTTCAGGAAAGAAATCCAAATTTGTATGTTATTACTTTAGTTAAATTTACCTTTGGTAGTATCCAAGTGAGAAAACGATTTCTGTCATAAAAATGTTGAACAGAAATTATAGGGGGGAGGACATAATCTGATCGATTGTGAGAAACCAAACTGTTCTGAAGAGCAGAAATTGCACCTAAAACTCTTTTATTGAAAAAAAAAAGATAAATAAAATCGATGGCCTAAGTTTTACAGAATATAAAACAATAAGCGTGTGAGCATTAAAAAATTTACAAGCAAAATTCGGAGAAACTTATTTTCAATTTTGATTCGATCTCAAAAATTGCATGTGGCTCACAGATCACTATTTGTCGATTTCTGTTATAGATAATTCTTTATCAATATTTTCACGATCATCCAAAGATATGATTATAATCTTTGTCTTGATTTTTCCTAGATTCACATGCTGCGGGTCCTTGCTGTGTTTGTTTCATTTTTGACTTTGATCTCCGTCTTGATCTTCCTGAATCCTCCCCAGAAATGCATCCAGGTCTCGGTTTCTGTGCAAGAATGGCATCCATACCACGTCAAACGAACCCGGATTGTGCAGGCTGTGGATGAAAATGTGCCATCGTCAAAACCTCATCCAAACTTCATCGTCTCCTCTGCCAAAGTCAGTTTCAACAAGGATGCCTTCTTCAGGACTCGACTTGTACAGCACGAAAGCAATGACGATGACTTAGAAGATCAGGGAAATGATGGCGATGACATCATCGATGAGGCTTACGATGATGATGATAATGACGGTGATTATTATGGTGACTTTCCAGAAAACAAAGTGTTCGAAGACGGTGATTTCGATTACAATGAGACTCGCCATCTGGACGTTGGTATCATCACCCAGATGTTTGATGCTTACAAAAATAGTGTGAATTCTTCTCCTTTGTTAAAAGTGTTTTATTATTCTAGTCAAAACAATATTTATGTTAATATATCGTCCACTTCACCGAACTTCGATAAAAAGATAAATACGGACAGACCTAGGAATATTACTCTCATTAATATAGAAGGGGTGCCAATTGTGGAAGATCGAATATTTTGGTCTGATGAGCTGGAGAAGAATTCGCCAAAAGGTAAACATTTTACTTAAGGTTAAGTTAAAGGAAAAGGTAGCCCTTTAACTTAAGAAAGCTTAGTATGTAATCACTTTTAAATATTAAAAAATAATGTTCAAATTATTTACATGTTATTTATTACTAGATTGAATCTCTTTATATATGCTCCAATTAGACATAATTCCTTAGTGCATCTGAATGGACTTATTTGTAACTAGCCGCCTTTGGCTGCCTGCCGGTTCGCCAATCTTAATGTTCGTTAAAATTTTAATAATTAAATATTTTATGCAATTACTACTTTAGTACTTCTTCATCTAAATATTTTAAAACTTCAAATTTTGATAATCATATAATTCACTCATAATATTATAAAGACCTTCAGACATAACGTAATATGTATCTCTCTTTCTGTTAGCTGCCGTAGAATTTATGCCTTAAATTAAAGTGGAAAGGATTAATCTGCAATTAATATAATAATATTTTTTACTGAAACAAAGCATTTTTTTTAATAATATGATTACTGAAAACAGAGTCATTGAGCGTTTAAACTTTATTGGCACTAAAGAATATCGTTCTTAATTTATGTAATATCTCAAGAATTTGTCAACAAAATTTTCTCAGATTCATCATGAGCAGATCGATTAATTAACAATGTTTAATTTTAAATGCATCAAACACAAAGAAAATGAAACGAATCGTTTAAAATATTCGGTTAAAAACAGGTTAAAAAAACTACTTAAAAAACGATATACTTAAAACTATAAGCATATACAAAAAATATACAACTAACCTATAAATAATTTAAATCAAGTTCGCATCCGTTGATAATATTTGTCAACAATCAGAACACAATGCACATGGGTGAATTTTCATCTTCCAATTACGGTAATGCAAATGCGTGAATTTTTCTACGTCAGTTGAGGTTGCAGATCAGAAATTTTTAATTTCCTTTATTCTGTTTTATTTTAATTCAAAAGTGCTTCAGAATGAATCTGAAAGATCGATTAATTAACAATGTTTAATTTTAAATTCATAAAACATTATGAAAATAAACAGAATCGTTTGAAATAATCGGCCAAAAAATGTTAACCCTAGCCTCATTACTGTTAGGGAAAAAAAAAAAAAAAAAAAAACTGAAGCCTTACTGATTTGGCGGTGGGGAAAATGAGAAGATTTTTTTGGCTGGAAAGTTAGTTTTTAATTAAAATTAAAAATTCAAAAAAGGGACCCCAGGTGCACATTCCAGACCTCCAAGGTATACATGTAACAAATTTGGTAGCTGTAGGTCAAACGGTCTGTCCTGTAGAGCGCCAACACACACGCACACACACAATGAGCTTTATATAAGTATAGATTATGAATTTTAATATTTTTTATTTACTAACTGAATTTTTATTTTTATCGTTATTCTTCATAATGTCTTGAAATAAGCGGCAGATAATCAGACTAGGCAAATTAGACAGCTGAGTAGAGCCATTGGATTATAGAGGGCCTTTGGAAGGTTCGATTAAAAAAATATTATTAGCTTAGTTGCAAAATAAATTTGTAAAAAAAATATAAATTATATTAATTGTAAAATTCTAATATCCAGATTATTTATATTATTTTAATTTTATTTTATCTGTATCATCGCATTGATTGCAGTATTTATAAACACTGCAGTAATAGTGTGTCTGCTTCAGTAATAGTGTGTACAAAGCGTCGCTGTCTCGTTGTCAATGAGTCATAATCTCTGCTAATAATAAAGAAGAATGTATCTGCATGTGTGTGTTACACTGTACTGGATGGACCATTTAATCTAGAGCTACAAAATTTGGAACAGATATATTTTGGAGTGTGGGAATGTTTGGTGCTATTTTCTGAAATTTTAATTAAAAATTAAAACAAGATTTTGACTTTTTATAGCTATAATATCCGAAAACGCTTCCGCATAAAAATGATTTCTGAGCCGTTTCAAAATTCAGACAATTATCTTTTCAATAAAACCAATTTAGTTGCTGTTAAATTCTTTAGTCTAGATTTAATTAACTTTTGAACAAATTTTAGAATAATATTATTATATTTTGGAATAAAATCCAAATCGTTTTTATTGTTCCCTCAAACATTTAATTGCCCAATTTTCTTCCTTTGTTGAAAACAAGGCCGGATTAAAGATGAAAATTTCTCGAATCAACCATGGTTTCAAAACAGCATATTTTTTTTATTGATTTTTAATTTAATTTCTATTTCAGCAATTTTGAAATAACAAATATTATGACAAAATAAGACGACAAAAATTAATTGCACGTCATCATCAGTAGTAATGGTTTCAATATCACACATATAAAAAATGAAATTAAAAGTTATTTTAAACAAGCTAATAAAAATTGTAAACTTTTTTAACATCGTCTAAATATTAAAAAAAAAATCAGTGCTGTTCACTTGAAAATCAGTCGGGGGGGGGGATTTTACTAGTCTGAAGACAAATTTGTAATATATATATACATATATCCTTAGAATAATTATTCAAAGTTCTGAGGTCCCTAGGTAGCTGCCTATTTAACGTATTTGATATTTCGACCCTGATTGAAAGCTAAGAAAAAAGGAATCTATAAGTGCGACTATAAAAACTATGAGGTCGATAAATCTATGTAGAATCGGGTGTTTTTATGATTTTATCTAAGATCCTCATCATTTAAAAAGCCTTTTTAGCAGAATTATCTTGATAATTCTACTAATATTTATTTTTATTTGTAAAAAGTTTCATTGGCTAGATTCGACTAAAATATACCCTTAGAAGTTTTAAAATGCTATTGACTGATTCTTTCTGTTAGATGTAAATTTTTGTAAATTCTGCTTCTTTTTTTTTTCTTTCAAAAACTAATAATAGAAGATTTTTATCAAAATTTATCAAGAATTACAAAATAAAAATTACAGTTTATCCTATCTATTTTTCTCGAAGATCTAAATGCATGACTTTAAGAATTATAATTAAATATAATGTAGCATTCTTTTACGTTTACAACTTCATATAATATTAGCCCTGGTTTTTCAAACGCATATTTTCTTATTCGTATTGAATTTGAAGACACGACGTATATTTTGTCCTTTAATTCAGTTATTGAATTTTATTAAATAATGTTCAGAAACCTTATAATTTTTCAAGTAATAATTGATTTCCTTTGTCCTAAAATGTCTTTATTCATGACTTCGGAAATACATAATCAGTTTCTTACAATCAATTTGTTAAATCTTATCAGGGTATCTCCGGTATTGATTAAACAATTATAAAGCAGTTCAATTTCAGCTTTTTTATTGATATCTTCTTTCAGTAACAAATACAAGGAAAGCCCTCTAGCGGCTATTGAGAGAAACAAGCAGTCAACCTGTAGCCTTCAGAAATATAGCGTCTATTATTTGTTTAAATTGTTTTATGTGTTAATTATGTTTAATTGTTTGAGACAGTAGCTTCTTATCTTAAGTGTAATTTTATTTGAGCTGGTCGACGTCTGTAATTTGGTCAATTTGTGACTGAGTGATTTAAGAATGACAGACGCGATTTAGACAAATCCTAACGACGCTATATTTCTGTAAGCTATAGGTTGACAACTAGTTTCTCTCAATAGCCGCTAGAGGACTATCCTTCTATTTGTTACAGTTCTACTTTGCAGGATAGGAAGTATCCGTATTAATTTGCTGCTTGAAATAAATCAATTCTTTAAAAAAAAGCTCGTGATTTAAGGAGACAAGACAACGAAATATGAAATTATGAAATGTGGAAAGATTTCATCTGAAAATACTTTTTTCCTCACCCAAAATCTCCATTAGTATTCGATATGCTGTCTCATACATCCGGTCCAAGAAACGCCATAACACAATGAATGGAACAAGAGCTGTCGAATTAAAAGATTGGATTGATTTACTCGAAGTCTTCTAAGATTCGAGGTTGTTAAATCCCGAGTAATATTGTATTTCTACCCCAGGCTAGAGGGAGCGTCGTTTCTAAAACAACAGGTGTGCGGGAAGTTTTATTATTTTTTTTCTTCCCTTTCCGTCAGTGAGTAATTGTAGTAGTGGCATGTAGGACATGAAAAAATTTCTAAACTAAATATCATCATATGTTGGCTGTAATTTTTCGGAAAGAGAAATTTATGGGAGAGTCTGAGATAAGCATAAATTAATATAGATCATACTCTACAATGATTGCAATTAATGAATTGCAATTGTTAATTGAGTTTATTAAGTTTGTGTATTACTACAATTTCGCCATACACTTAATTAAAAGATTGAAATTTTATATAAAAAAAGTACATAAGATATATAATTATGATGTGACATTGATGGTTTTATACTTTATATTACCTAATATTTTAGAAGAAGTTTTGTTTTTGAGATATTCTACAACGTCTGACGTAAAATATGATCTAATCTAATTCCTACTTTACAATGATTGCAATTAATGAACTGCAGTCATTGTAATTGGCTTGTTGAGTTTAAAATTAAGTCATGCATATAACTGAAAGAAAGAAATTTTATTTTTAAGAAAGTGCATAAGAAATATAATTGCGATGTGACATTGATGTTTTTACACTTTATACTATCTAGTATTTTAGAACAGGAATTATTTTGGAAAAATTTTACAACTTCCAAGGTAAATTATAGTCTAATATCGATCATACTTCACAATGAATTAATTGCAATTAATAAAATGCAATCATTGTAATTGGCTTATTGAGTTTATATTTTCTTCACACTAATAAAATAATTTAATTAAAAGAATAAAATTTTATTAAAAAATGTGCATAAGAAATATAATTATGATATTGATATTTTTATATTGTATATTATCTAGTATTTTAGAAGAAGAAATATTTTTGAGAGATTCCACAGCGTTTGACGTAAAGTATGATCTAATATAAATCATACTTTACGTTGGCTGAAATTAATAAATTGCACTATAGAGTTCTTGAGTTTACTGGCACAAATGCCATATATTGATATTAATACTCTAGACACATAATTGGATGAATAATACTTCATGAAAAATGAATGTATGGCTGTGGTATTAATGCATTAATAAAATAATAAAACTAAGAACTATATGAATGTGGCAAATATTTTTACATTTTCTTCCTTGCAAAATGATAAGAAAGAAAAAAAAATGTAAAAAAAATAAATCATTATTCAACTTTAAGAGAAATTAAAATGTTCAAACTCAAAACATTTCTTTAATATTATAATGACAGTCGCTAAAATATGTCCAAAAATTCAACATTTTTATGTAAGTACACTCACATGCATTTGATTTTATTTACCAGAAATTTTAAATTAAGATTTCCATGTACGGGTATATTATCAGATGAAAGTTACACTTTTCTTAGTTAGTTGTTGTTTATAATGGCAGTTGCCATTGACAAGCTCGCTGACGAAGTCAGTGACTTTAAGCGAAGGGATCGTCTCTTGTTTTAGTAGCGCCAACTAGGGCCAAGAATACGTCTTATCTACTCACGAATCACATTCGCTTGCACAACCCCTTTTTACATGGGGGCACATTCACACATCTCACAGATAGAACAGAAGAAACAACCATGTCCGAACCAGGACTCGAACCCAGGTCGCGGGGAAGACGCGCTACCCCTATGCCGGCTTCTGTCAACGTCTAAGATTATTACCGAAGCTTCAAAAATTAACTGTCTTTGACAAAGTCTTAAAAAAATAACACTTCTGTATCAGTAAGTATAGCCATAGTAGATTGTATTAGTATGCTGACTACTGTTTGGCTGACAGTGTTGTGGATTGTACATAGATGGCGCTCCCACCTGTTATTACTTACTGTTTGTAAACATCCACCCCCGTGAACGGGAACTTGCATGGCAGGCACGGACCCCAGCGGTAATGGAATTTACCCTGAGCTTTAAACTCTGTTGTATTGTTAATAAAAAAAATATCTAAAGGCACCGAGAGTTGGAGTTTCTTCATTAAGCACCACCACTGACCACAGTTGTAACAGATAGTAACCATAGATGATTATAGTTCCACAAATTTTATCCACGTTTCTTTCACGTTGTTTTCTAGGCCTGCTAGTTATCTATCTTTCCATCATCTCTCTTCGTTTGTTGTTGTTGTTGTTGTTGTTTATAATGGCACTAGGCATGGGCAAGCTCGCTGACGAAGTCAGCAATTTTAAGCCAAGGGAGCGTCTCTTGTTTTAGTAGCGCCAACTAGGTCCAAAAATACGTCTTAGCTACTCACGCATCACATTCGCTTGCACAACCCCTTTTTACGGGGGGGGGGGGGCAATCACGCATCTCACAGATAGAACAGAGGAAGAACAACCATGCCCGAACCGTTTTTCGAAAGCAGCAAGCCGAGGTCACGGGTAAGACGCGCTACCCCTATATCAGGACGCCGGTTCTCTCTTCGTATTGTCTTTTTTCTTTTCCAACACATGCTTAATTATTTCATCATCATCAAGAGATAGTATGACGGGAACAGAATTCTAACGATTATTCAAACCTACACTTTTATTTTTCGTTAATCCATTTCATAGTTTTATTTTATCTCATACTGCTAAATTTCGGATGTAAATTTGTATCTCGAAACTTAACCATTATTGTGATGAAATTGTCTATTTTTTAATGTCTGGTTACAAGAAATCATCTTTAATGCTTCTTATATACATAGATAGAAACTTAAGGTAATACATGTGTCTTTTATAAACATTGTTTTTCAATGAAAGCATAGTTTTTACAAAGAAGAAAAATTATTTTTCATGTGTTACGTTCCTCTTAGGTCTTGAAGATTCCGAAGCTCAAGCCGCTCTATTGAAACTCCGCGCTTCCCGAGTTAAACGAGTAGAAGCGCCCACGTGGAACCGATGCGGAAGGCCTAAAAATCAGTTCGTCGTTTTCGATGATAACTCCAAAGCTTGTGCTAGATATAGGGCACCACACCAATATCTGGTTCAAGGTAAGCTCTTATGTAGTTGAAATGATACTATATGTTATATCTTTGCATCATAATGAGTAAATCTGCAGCTTAATGTAACAAAAATGACATTTTATTTATTGTAGCAATCTTTAAACTTTCAAACCATGAATATTCTTTGAATTTTCTTATTTCCAATCATGAATATTCTTGAATTATCTTCTTATTTTCAATCATAAATACTCTTTGAATTCTCTTCTTATTTTCAGTCATGGATATTCTTTGACTTTTTTTCTTATTTTCAATCATGAATGTTCTTTGAATTATATCAAATTTCATGTGCATTAGTACCATATCGAAGATAACCTGCGTAAAGGATCACTTCGAGACTTTCTTGATCACTCCCTTAGTAAAATATTAATCCCTTCCCTTGGATTTTTGATAAGGCTATAGACTCCATGAATGCTGAAATTTGATTTTCAAGGTCAAGCGCTTGTGCTTTTTTTGTTTTTTTGTTTTTTGTTGTTGTTCTTTTCATAGTATAGTCAAGAAACCGATTAAAACCAAAATTCAGCAGAAAACGACAATTTTAAAAATTATAGATCACAAATCAAATTTCGATTATGTAAATTGCGGCATTTTTGAGTTATCGCTTTTACATCCCTGAGAATGTACAGACTGAAAGAGGGTCAACACATTGATGGATTTGGTTAATAATTTTGTTCTAAACTTTGACTAAACTTCACTTTTTTTTAAAATTTGGTTCTAATCTTTAAATGCTAAAACTATACCAAGTTTTATTCATCAAATATTTTTATATTGTAATTATCATGATTACTTGCAATCAAACTGGCAGACTAACCTCATCTGAATGAATTTCATTCGAAATTTGAGAGAAATCTGTAAATTTAATGCAAAAATCTCATATTAAATTCCAATCCTTTTGTTCAAAAATGTTTTGAATTATCGTATTCACTGACAGACAGGTAAAATTCCAAAAAATCGTTTTTCGAACTTGGGAATTTGAATGTAGAATTCTGTAAAAACACTAAAAAAAGAAAAAGAAAAAAAGGTGCCATCTAGTTTGATTGAAGAGAAAATTAATCAGTTAAGTGATAAAAAAAAGCTTTACTTATTAAACATTATGAGGAAAAATAATGTGAAAATTACATTATATTTCAATTCAAAAATAAATGCAGTGCTTTTAAACATTTTGTTCAAAAAAAATTTCTTGCAAAAAAAAATAATAATTTATGCATTGGATTTTGAAGATTCACAGAAGTTTATATATATATATATATATATATATATATATATATATATATATATATATATATATATATATAGTTTTATATATATTACATTAAGTTTATATATATTACAAAACAATACAGAATCACATTGCACATTTTTTTACAGGAGAAGTTTTGTCCTTCTACTTGGCTCGATTGTTGGGCATCACCAATGTTCCCGCTGTTGCTTTATCAGCCGTGAAAGATTTCCGGGGGCAGTGGAACAGACAGAATGTAAAGCAGAATCTTATGGCTTCAAAATGGGACAATAATTCTACTGTCGCTTTAATTCAGTGGATTGAAAATTTGGAAAGGTAAGTGCATGGACTTTTAAAAACTTTCAAAAATTTTCCGCCTGATTTGATATTAATTTTTATATTCAACTGACTGTGACGTAACTAAAGAGTGAAAAGTTTTTTTAAATGATATGGCCATGGTGGTACATTTGTATAAGCAGTGCTACTGCCCGTTTCAATTTAACTTTTTAAGAGACACACTCTAGAATCTTTATAGACCTCATCCTTCAGTAAATATTGTTAATGTACTTCTTTTACTTCGGCATGTCTTTTGAACTTCTTGTTAGAGTATTCTTCTCCAAGAGTCCCAGGTATAATTATACTCTAAAATCAATAGGTTGAAATGGCTGTCCTCAATGTTGAATGAAAAATGGCATGTTCTCAACATTTGCTGAGATGCCATGATGTATGATTAAATCTCGTGCATAAGTAGTCAGTGGGAACACTGCATCAGACTTTTAAATCTATGCTAAAATTTTTAATGAGCATGTTTTCATTGTGTTTAACTTATAATGACACCATTTTTAACTAACCACCAGAATTTTTACGACTTTGTATCGATGCTTCGTAAATTAGTCTCATTTCATTCTTTTGTTTACCAATAAATTGTCACTGATAAATATTTAAATAAATAAACTAACTACTTTGCTAATCCCACTCATTTGTTTTTGCTTTAATTGGAATTTCGTCCTGTATGAAAAAGCATTTACAGTTTCAAAGAATTAGCAAAGTTCTGAATGATTCAAAAACTGCACCATATATATATATATATATATATATATATGCAAAATGATTTATTCAAAAAAAAAGATATGTTATTATTGATTGATTGTATGTAAATTATAATAAATATAATAAGAAATTATCACTTTGGGATATACGTAATTTAATTATTGGATAATTTAATTAATGGATATTCAGTAACTTCTTTATGTAAAGAAACAGAAATTTCTTTAATATAAAAAATAATAATTTATTTACTGCCTTATTAAAATTATTTACATGTTTATTTCAGAGACAAATTACCATCGTTATTACTGTCATCTCTAATGCATAATGAGATCCTTTCTGCTAATAATGGAGAGTTACTTACATTACCGGTGAAAAAATTAGTGGAATTACTGCAGTGGAGCGATCTCATTATCTTCGATTACATTACAGGAAATTATGATAGGTAAGAATTTGTGTTTATCAAGCAGTTGATAATTCCTTTTTAAGATAAATTCTTTTTTTAAAATTGTGCCGATGATCTAACGTACAGAATTAAAAATCAAGCTGTCTATGGCTTAATAATGGGAGGAAGGTTTTCCTATGCTGCATTTAACAAATGGAGGAATGTAATAACATTTTTCAAAAATAAAATAACCAAAATAAAGATTTAGAATTCAATTTTATGAAAGCAATATTGTAGTTAAAACAAGAATTAAGTTAAAAAGAACCGAAGTTATTTACGAAATGCATTTGACTAAAAATCGGAACCAAAGGCATTCAAACGATGTATTATAATCCATTTAACGCAAATGATAAATTCGATAAAAATAAAACACTATTTTCTTCTATATTTATTCAACATAAAAAGAAGAGTTTGAGGATCCTCTGTGTTTTGTGTGTGTAACAAGTGTAAAAGTTTCGTTCGAGCATCCTACGAGAGCAGTTCGAAAAACAATGACGTTTTTAAAGATGATTGAAAAAAGTTAAGGAAAGATATATTATCATTCATTTTATACAAACGATTAATTCAATAAAAATAAAACACCATCTTCTATGTTTTTTGTAAAAGATGAAGCTGTTTTGGTCGAATATGTTATGATAGCACTTCGACAAATATTAAAACCCAGAATGAGTAAGAAATTCCAAAATTTATATATTTACTTAATATTATTTTTTGAATATGCATTTGTTCCGCTGAAGTTTCTTGTTGGAAGTATTTCCATTACCTCTGTCCCTCTCCCCCTCTCTTCTTTGTTGAGAGATGAGGAATGAAAAGTAATATAACTCTTAACATTGCCTCATAAATTCATTAAAGATGAGGAAATATATTTGAAATCTCTAATCCGCTACAAAAATTAATAACAACTAACTATTCAATGACTTTGGTGATATCAAAAATAAATTGTTGATTTTCTTTTTTCTTTAGAGTTGCTAGCATGCAGGATGCAGCTGACAAAGAAAAGAAACCATCAATTATGCAAGAAACAATCCATAATCTTGTCCGCTCGAAAATTGACGGTGGACTCTGGCTCATTGACAACGAAAGTGGACTTCTGGACAGCTATTCTCTTCTCTATGGCCCAGCCGGAAAAGATGGTCGATTCTTAGCCTTCCATCAGCAAATGCTCAACTCCACCTGTCTTTTCAGAAGATCCACTGTTGAGAGGGTGCGGTGGTTGCATCAAACCAGGCAGGCTGGACGCATCTTGTTGGATTTAGTAACACAGCTGGAACCCCTCTTCGCCCCCGTAGAAAGGACTGAAGAAGTTTCTGGAAGACTGCAGGAGAGAATAGGAGAGGTTAATGAACATGTACAGCGTTGTCTTAAATTCGTTTCTTAAAAAAATCCCAATTTTTCAAACCAAAAGCTTGGGAAAGATACATTTTTTGGGTGTGTATTAAATGATGTAATTCAAGGGTGTCAAACTCAACTGTTGGTGTATGTCAAATAAAGCGAGTCTAAATATATGTTTTATTACAAAAAGGGAACAAATATTAATATTTTTTATATAAAAACGATAGTTTCATTAGAAAGCACATTATTAAAGAAAAACAGAAGCAACAATATTAGTTTTTTTTTTTTTTTAAGACAATCTTCTTTTTCAGACACCTTTTTCCTAAATCAATGATTATCTTGTTCTTGTCATTGCTTTTAATTCTGAACCAAGGTGTATGGAGAGTTCCACGATTCTTGATAATTCCTGAAGCCCCCTTGAATTTTATTTTGCTGTATTCTGGGTCCCGCAAAGTACTTAGTTTTTCGCTAGGTTCTTGAAAAGTCCTTCAAAAGCAGACGAAATATAAATTCATTATTTTTTTTTGGAAGAGAAGAGAAAATTTAGTTGCTTATTAGTTTTGTCTTAAAATTATGGATACATTTGTGCAACCAATAATTGTTTGTATCAAACCAGCATCTAGTAGTATCTAGCTTATTGACTGCACAATAAATATAACAGGTGTTTCTTTCCTTAAACATCTCAAAATAGCAAACAATTAAGTAAAAGTACATTTGAATTTTAATGCAATTTTTTTTTTATTTAAATTTATTATTTGCATTTTTATATTTTAAATGTGTAATTTTTATGATCCTTGAATTTTTATAAAAGTTTTTTTGGAAAGTCTTGGGGTGTTTTGTCATTAAGAATGGGAACCCTGTCATCTCCCCTTCAGTCGTTAATCTCAGCGAATTTTAGAACTCACAGAATTTAGAGCAGAAGAATTTTAGTACCATCAACTGCTTCCGAAAATAAAAAATAATTTCATATGGCAGTTTCTAAGCTTTGCATACTTCACTGGCAGATATTGATAAAAATCAGATCAAATTTCACAGATTGTTCCCTTCAAATGTAAGCAGTATTAGATCTTGATTTCCTCATTTGTATATGATTAGGTACTACTTCTTTTTCAGCGGAAAAAAACGGAAATGACACTTGTCTTTTAAGATTTAAAATCTTCAAAATTTTATTTCAAATCTTGATATTGTACTGTTATTTTTTCTGGCATCCAACAATGTTTGTTATTGACGTGAGTTTGACAACCTTGATATAAACCTTACTAAGAAATAATCCAAAGCTTGGTTTGTTGATATGGATTTGCTATATTTTTCAGCTACAAATCGCACAATCTTTTATGGACTTTGAAATAAACACAGTTTGCGCTTTGAAATAAACACAGTTTTCAGAATTACGGCATTATTTATGTATTAACTACAATGTAAAAAATTTCCAAAATTTTTATTATTAGTATTTAAGTATGATTGCTTAAATGTTTCGATATTAGATTTCCAAACATTGTAATTATGAAATTGAAAAATTCATCTCTATTTAACATAATTTGCTTCGTTTCAGTTCCATGGACTATACTTTAGTCTCATACAAAATTATATTTTTGATGTCTTCATATAACTTAATATCACCTTTTTTATTTCTGACTCTTTGTTATTAACAATTTTTACAGTAACAACGTTATTTGGATATAATGGTATTCTTGGAAAATACTTCCAATTCAAAGAAAAAAACAAAATCGTTTAAAAAATTTCTAGAGTACAGTTTTCTTTCTTTTTTTCTTTTTTAATCTTTTGTCAGAACCATAACTAATTGCAAACAATACTGTCGCCAGATTATTATCTATTTATACTTTTAATTATATGCATTGCATTAAAACGTTTAATTTATCCAAATGGTTTTTTTTATAGATTTTTTTCGATACTAGTAAATTTGTAGTATCTAGTTCGGTACTAATAAATTTCTAATTCTGTTTTAGCAATATTTTTTGTTCTGAAACTTATAACTATTTCCTTGCTCAACAGAAAAGCTCATTGCTAAAAAAATTTTTCTAGGCACTGTCACTAAACCTACAATAATATTATCTATGCATCGAAATTGCCAATAGAATAAATTAGTATAATATGACACTTTTTTAAATTCTCATATTATGAAAGCAAGAAGGATTAATACCATTTATAGGATGGCGAACTTCAGTATTTTCTTCAAAATATTTCATGTTTATTTTTTCTGTTTTGTTATTCCCTTTTCATACGCCATCATAAATCATGCCTGCCAGCCCAATTGTATGTACACATTTCTAAAAAATATCCATTTAGTTTCTTCACTGAACGGTTTCTTCATCTTCATCAATTATATTCAGATAATTATCCATGGAATGTATATTCGAACATATGTATGAATATTTTACATTGAACAAAATATGTTATTTGTGAATGGAATCGCTGATTGTTCTTTTGTGATATTTGTGAGAGTACACTTATTTATATGTAATTAATATGAAAAATAAATATTTTGTACATTTTTCTTAACAGTGCATTTATTTTGCTTTGGATTTTTGTTTAGAAATCGTAAAGCCCTTTAGCAAAATTATACATAAAATTAATCTAGCAACGATAATTCTCGGCCCATTTTTGCTGCAAAATTTACTGGGAAATTCTAGGAAGTATTTCCTTATATAAGCAAAAATTCAGAGTAAATTTTTTTCCATAGGATTTTACTAAAATCAAACAGATTTTATAAAATTAATTTCATCTAACCTTTAATATTTGTTACAGCATGCATGCATTATAGACCATAAATAATTTATTTTTGGAGGAGTTGTCTGCATTTTGAAATGATAATCTTAGAAGGATAATGCCTGTGTTGAAAAATAATCTCTGTAATATAAGACCCATTTGAGTCAGAATTTTTTTTAAAGTTAAAGAAAGCGTTTAATGAGATAAATAAAAATTCATAATATTCAAAGGGCTCAAATAAAATATAAGAACAATTAGAATTGATCTATATATATATAAAATTTGAGTGCATTGCTTATAACGAATAAAAATTGTATTAAATGGCATATATATATATTTTTAGAATGGATGGGTGATTTATATTATTAATGGATAATTCAATATACCATTAAGTTATCAAAACAAAGAAAACATATCAAACAAAAGTTGATTTTAATTAAATTATCGAAGTAAGCCAATTTTATATATAAGTATTATCGTATTCTTCATGTCATTTGTCCAGTAGTAGAAAAACAAATACGATTAATAAATTTATAAAAAGTCAATTAATAAAAGAGAGCTTTATTGATAAAAATGTTAAATCTATAATTCAGTTAAAGATAAGTTAATGATAAAAATGTGATATTTTCTCAAATATGAACTAGAATTACTCGTTTTGAAAGTACTGTGTAAAAAACAACACTGATTTTATTTTTTCATGAAGGCAAAACTACTATTTGACAAAACTTATTTTCTTTGTCATATGCACAATATTTTAAATTTGAAAAACAATATTGGAAAATATTATTTTACAATATTAAAACAATGTAAAATTTAAGACTTTTTGTTTTAAAGACCAATGTATAGTTCCAATATTGTAAAGTATTAAGTCCATGTTATACGCCGCAGTTATGAATATTAAACAGCATTGTAATACCGTAAACTATAGTGCACAATTAATAATTTTTTCTGTCATTTGCAAAATTTAAGCAAGCGATAAAAAAAATTCAATTTTCATTTTATCATCAGCTTTATGAATTTTGTTTAAATTTGTCAAGCACATGTTTAACCCCCAAACGCTTGATTTAACTCTTTACACCTCGCATCAACTCATCAGCAACTTTCAAATTTAATTTCTACATTGATATATAAAGTTTCGTGAAGCATAACTCCAAGAAAGAGGGCAAATAATAAATACCTTAATAAATAAACACTTTTAATATCTACCTGCAACAGCGTTTATCACTGGCTATCAAAATTACATTCCCTGAATTTTTATAAATATCAAGGGGGAAAAAACTAATATCACAAAAATATGTCATTAAAACAAAATTTTTAAATACTGTCCAGTCGTTTTTTTTAATTCAATGAAAAGTTTTAAAAAAAAGCATAATACACGAAGCATTTTATTTTCTCATACAATTCCAGTTGCTTTATAACAATAACATAATATTATAATGCTTAATAATGTCAGCATAATCCAGAATTATTTATTTAATAAACATAATCAAAAAGAACGTATAAAGGTTTGATTCAGATGATAAAGGTTTGTTTCAATATGATAAAGGTTTAATAAGATTATAAAGGTTTATTTCAGAAATAAAGGTTTGTTTCAGAAAAATGATTGAGAATTAAAAATATAATCAGGATCCAACATTCATATAATAATGAAGAAAAAATTATCAATTAAGGCTCTTTTTTATAGTTATAATAGTATTTTTCTTTAATAACTAAGACGTTTTAATTTTATTTGTCAGAGGGCTTTCATTTTCTAATTTGTTTTATTAGAGGAGTTAAAGATTGAAATCGCATCTTTTATTCAAAGAAACAAACCTTTTACATCTTCCCGAATCGAATAAACCTCTTGTTTTCCTAAATTTCAACATTTCCCCCTTTTCTAAAGAAAACGAGGTCCAGACAACCGGAGTCAAAAGCCGAGTCCTTGGAAAATGGTTAGCGAAAGATTTAATTATTTTCGTTGAATTTACGTATCCGGATCCGCAAATTCGTTGGCAAGTGAACGAAGCATCACTGTGTTGCCCTCATTCATAACCACATTGTTACGTTATTGAAAAATTAAAAAAAAGTTTTATTTATAGAAAAAACAAACTTAAAAAACCTTATGGTTACCGGACAGAACCTTCCTAAGAACGGAATACTTCCCGCTTTTCTAAGGAATACGGAACGCACACATTTTTTCTCAAGGTTCAGAAGCCGGTTCCCTGTAAAAAAAAAAAGGTTTTGTGGATGGATAATAGAATTCATTCATACTGCGTATCCGGATTAGTGATATCGTTCGCAAGTGAACGCTGCGTCACTGTGTCCGGCTCATTCATATTCACCACGTTATAACTTCTCATCTGATTGCGCATTGTATTTGTTATATATGCTTTTGTTTGTTTCATCATAAGTTAATTCCAGGTTTTCTATTTGCTGATTAAAAATTAATGATATTTGTACGACTTTTTTTTATTTCCATTGTGTTTTCATGCTGAATTGTAATCCGCGAGAATTTTAAATCTCTAAGATAAGACTTACTGAGATTTGAGTCTTTATTATTAAATTAATTTAATTAAATGATATTTTATAGCTTGAAATTATTAAATTATTATTTATTTAAATTAATTAAATGATAACAGACTATCTACAAATTGCAAACTTAAAAGAAAATATTTTTATTGATTCAGATGTTTTTCCTGGATGGATAGTTTTTAATGAATCTTAGCCTAAAAATGATTTATAAATCTATCGCTAAATCTTGAAGCCGCATTTTATTTTGTTTCATTCAATAAAATTTTTAGATTTTAAACTTAGTATAACTTTAAGAAAATGGAACATTTTATAGCTTGTATTCCAAGTTATTACTGCTTGAATAAAAGCGATGAAAATTTTCATTTTGGTAATAGTTATTAAAACTAATTAGTAACAAATATTTCTAAAGAATTATATAAGTTTGAGTATTTTATTGTATTATTAAATATAATTTATTCTCTGTAATTTTAGACTTTTGTTTTAACTAAATAGTTGCAAATAATAATTTTTATTTCCTCTATTACATCATAACTGATTTGATATTTCTTTGTAAAATGTTTGAGCGCTTTCAGTAGACTTCGGTGACTTAATGTAAATATGAAATTAATTTTCATTTAATTAATACTGATCCTTTGATCGTGCTATGCTCATCCATTGAAATGGGATTCCAAAAATCTCAAAATACTGCCAATTTATTCAGTAAATTTATTGAATTTTTAATATTAAGTAAAAATTTGTCCTGAGAAGAGAAGTTTGAATGGGGAATTAATATTTACTCTTAATGAATATGAAAACCTATTTTCAGTGTGGTGACGGAATTGTTTGTAAGAATTTAATTACGGAGAAATAATATTTTGTGTATTTATTAAGATTATGTGAATTCACGAATTTGTGGTGAATAGCATATAATAGCATATAAGCCAGTTAACAGCTCTTCTACCCGAACACTTGTTTT
>JAPMOR010071498.1:81583-100764 GCA_026543865.1 Argiope aurantia
TTGTTTTGGTATAATGGTTAAGTTACTGGACTGCTAACCACAAGGTCCCAGGTTCTAACCTTCGCACATCACATACCGCTAAAAATTTAATTAGTCTGTGTAGTGTGTTTTGTAAAATACATTATTTTTTAGTAGAATTTATTAAAGTTTCTTTTAATCATTGAATTTAATCATTATTAAGTGATTTTTTTTGTAATTTTACAGGAGAACATATTGCTCATCCTTTAATGAACAATAAACTTCTTTATCTTAACATTAAAGCTAAAATTAAAATACTGTTTATCTTGTTAGTGTCAATACAACATATTAGCTCATCATTCCAGTTTGAATAATGCATTGATTAAAAAAGAATTTAAACTTGGTATCTGAAGTAGTAATAACTTGAAGAACATTAATTATTTTGTTATCCATAGTTTAATTTCGAAATAAAATAATTTCTGCATTTTTCATTTGTCCATTTTCATTCCTAACAATGGTATTTAATTATTGCTTTTCTTTCTCTCAATACAAGAAAGAGTAAAATACTTTTAAATTCTTAATCAATATTTTCAAATGTAATGCAACTCATCTTTATTTCTCATCATGAATTTGTTTATTGAACGTAATTTGTTTTTCATAAAGAGATGACATGCGAAATTATTTTGTACAAAATAATGAATTTTACAAAATGCTTCTATTTAAAAAAGAATTTAATTTTTTTGTGTTTTAATTTTTTTTTAAATATAGTCATACATAACAACTAAATATATCCAAAAAATTTACCATCACTGCTTTACAAATGAATTTCTTAAGTCTGAATATAATATCAAACTTTTCATAATATATACCATAAAATACAGTTATTTCAGCATATAATGATGAAATTATGTATATAATAGTGCCCAGTTAAAAAAGTATAATTTAAAAACTTGTTATTAGAGTATTACTATAACTGAAATAAATCATATTCCTGGTCAAAATTCTCTATAAAAATCTTGGATGTGCTTTATCAGAATATGTTTAGTTATAACTGAAATAAATTTCCAGTATTTTCCTAAAATATTCAAATAATATAGCAGATGATTAATTTCAATAAAATAGAAAATTCTATTAAATTATGAATGAAATAGATAACACAAGATTATTTCTTCACTAAAACTAATTCACCACAAAACATTGTTAATTCTACACATTGTGCATATTAATAAGAAATGGAGAATGCTTACACTGCACCCGTGGTTATCTGTTAGAATTTTTTTTTTTTTATTTTAACTTCTTAGCTTCTTTGCTAAAATATTCACCTTAATTTTTCCAGTTGTCTATGATTTAAAATTAAAGTAGAAGAATTAAAACATAATATATGAATTCATTCTTTAAAAAATTAGTATTTTATCTCGCAATCATTTATTTTCCTGAATGATTCTAATAATATTATTTGATTTAATTCCAAAATATTATTCTAAATAATAAAGCAAGATATTAATTTTTAAAAATTAAATTTTTGTTTTTCAGCTTGCAATCCAATAATAATTTTACTTCAATAATTTATTAATCACTGGTCTTGATCTCCAAATTCTAATCTCTTTATTAAATGATTTCCAATAAAATTTTTAAAAGCATGTTATTGAACTTCAATTGGAATCTTGTAAATGTGTTTTTTATCTATATTACAATTTCACATGAAAGAAAAATTAACTATTTCATTTAATATATTGTTATATTTTATAACTGATAAATCTAAAATAGCTTAAAAGTGTGAGATATTATAGAATACTTACAAAAGAACAAATATAAAGAAAAATTAAATTAATTAAAGAGCACTCTGTGCACTTTCATTGTTCAGTAAATTTCGAATACAGGATTTTTTAATCTAT
Source organism: Argiope aurantia (assembly GCA_026543865.1). Classification (NCBI taxonomy): domain Eukaryota; kingdom Metazoa; phylum Arthropoda; class Arachnida; order Araneae; family Araneidae; genus Argiope; species Argiope aurantia. The sequence goes on from JAPMOR010071498.1 coordinate 83,437, forward strand.
TTGAATTGATTTTAGTGAAGCAGAGCTTTAGTAAAGCATCTTTGACGTTTTTTAAAACTAATTTCCAAAAATATCACCATAGAGAGGTATCATGATAAAAAAGATCTAAATATATATATCATATATGTATATATATTTAGATCTTTTTAATGATGCTGATTTTTTTGAAGTAAAAAAATGAAGATAATTTTATACTCAAATTATAACATTACTTTTTGCTTTCATGAATGTCAAAACACTTTTTGTTTCAACTAACATTCAATCGCATGTTTTAATTGAAAGCTAAGTAAATTGAAAATACTGCTCGATGTTATTATCCTTTGGCAATGATGTAAAAGTTTCCAATTTTTTTTAACATTAATATTTGCAGCATCTATTAACAAATCTAAGATTCAATTTACTGAATGATTTTATTTGCTTTATAGTTCTTTAATTAGTATGCTAACATATACTATATCTAGCCTTATTTAGGATGGAATTTTTTAGGCTTTTGTACCAATGAAAAATTATTATTTTATTAAATGTCACAAAGTTTATTAAAACTATGCTTACACATTATTTTGAGCTAATGTAGAAGTATTTATAACATAATATATATTTATAAAATGGCTTAAGTTATAATTTATCAAATCCATTGAAAGTTAATTTATATAAATATCATATGCAAGGAAATAAAAATATATTTGTTGCTATTATCTGAAATGCCAACACACCCATTAGCACAACTTCAATCAAACTAACTTTTGTGCTAATGAACCAACAAACTCATTGTATTTGTAAATAATTTCTTTTTTAAACAATTTATTTTTATTCAAAAAGTTACTTCACATAAAATATTATAATAAGCAATTATATTATACACACTTTAATTTTAGTTCAAATGAAAAAATCTTTTGAACTAAGCAGATTCAATACCTTTTTAGTTTCTTGAAAAAATTACAAATTTTTCCAAATAATTTTGTAAAAAAACTACAAAATCTTAATTTTTTCACATAAATTAATCCTTTTTACAGAATAAGATGTTTATATGAATTCACATAGTTGTCTTCAGTGACGCATATTTATGAATATTATTTTCTGTTATGATGTATATTCAAAAGTCTCCAGTGCTTAAGTCAATTTTTTATGTTTATAACATGAAAAATATAGATAATAATAGCTATATAACTATTGTTTTCATACACCATGTTTACAATATTTAAAAGGATGGAATCAATTTTCAAAAATGAATTTCAATTTCCATTGACTATTAAAAGTTCATAATCAAGTTTTGAATCAGTTTCTAAACGAGGGAGGGGGGATGTAGAGACAGTTATGAAGTTTTGAATATCACTTTTAAAAGAAAAAGGAATAATTTCATAATTTTAGGCTATTCTGTCTTTATGAAACTCCGAGCACTGATTGGCGTATGCACTTTGAGACAGTCAATAAAATCGGCGAAAATGGTGCTTTTTTTTTTTTTTTTTATGAAAGAGTGATTTTTCAAATTTTCATAACACACCTACTTTTATTTACTAAAGAGCGGTCCTTTATTTTTATTAAAAATGTTACTTTCCCAAAATTATTTTACTTCACATGTAAAATAATTGATGACCGAGGGTTTGATTAAAAATATAAAATTCGTAATTCGTTAAAATATTTATAGACGCAAACTGCGCAAAACAGAATATTTCGTTTATACCATTTTTTCCTTTTCGACATGCATGCCTAATGCTAACGTTTTAGAAATTAATCATCATGATTTAGTTAGTATTCAGGCATTCATATATATTCGCAATATCGTTCAATTTTTCCTGAAAAATTTCTTTTATTTCATACTACTGGAATAATATGAAACCAGCCTAATATCAAAGTAATATTAGGGAAAAACTTGGAGACACAGTAACTTGTGTCAATAAGGTATTTTAGCATATTATAAACTTCCCATGGTAGAAAAATCTATAACCACTGATATGTTAAATTTCTTTAAGATGATTTTATTTTAATTTTTAAAGACGATATTTCATTTAAGGTGATTTTACATTTTTTAAGGAGATTTTTCATTTCATTAAACCTTATGTCCCGAATGAGATGATAAACGATATTAGATATTGCTAATGTAATTAACTGACAATTAATAAAGGTTTAACAAAAGTATGAGGGATAACGAATTATTTCTACAGTGGCGATTCATCCGAAAATCCAAATGAAACCAAATGTCTATGCAGAAATAGTAATATTACCGAAACTGTCTGCACAGAATTGACATATAACTACTAAAGTTAATTATTTTAAATTATCAAGAACAGATTCTCATGATTCGGTCAAATCATAGAAATGACAAAAATGTGAAAAAATTTTCTTTAAAAAATATATTATTCGTCCTCAGACAGAGAAATTCATATGATCAGTTATTATTCATCTCGAAATGATTAAAGATCAGTTTTAGTGAATTAGAGTTTTGCATGTGATTAAATTAAATTAATATGAAGAATTCTTAGAATAAATTTATAGATAAAAGTTAGTCCCAGGTCCTAGACATATTTTGTCTGCTAAACTTTCATCAGCGGCTGGTCACTACCAACGTATATGTATTTCAGTGATAATTAATAAAAGAAAACCAAAAATGGTGAAACAACGAAAGTACTAAAAAAATGATACATCATTTTTCATGTTAAAATTTTATATGAGTAATGCTTTTTATGCCATAAATTTGCAAAACGACTGAAAGTACTTTAATCGACAACGGCGAAGTCGCGATGTTTCGGAGTTCTGCATTGTGACAAAGTGTTCATGGGCACATGCACATCAATGTTTGGAATAGATATTATAATTTGTAAGTTTAGTGAAGGATTAAAATTAATTTAAACTAGTTTATACAAGCGCATAATGTTCTAACGCCATGAAAATTGGTAAAATTTTGAAATTAATATTTTTATGATGTAATTATTAATATAAAATAAATTTTTGATTACTTATTGGGGAAAGAGAACTTTAATTTAATTACGTTACACATATTTTTTTATTACGGAGACTGAATTAAGTATTTTAATTAGTTATTTTTATTTATAAAAATCCGAAAATTTCAGGCGCGTAGCTCATAGTAGCTATCTAAGGCCGAAGCAGGAATAATTTTGAGAGATTTTTATCCATCAGATTGATAACAGTGTTAGTAAATTCTCAGTCTTTCTACAGATGGGAAATTAATGTAAGAGTTGCCGATTGCAGTTCTAGATTTTTTCTCTAGAGTTGGGCACAGCCGAATCTTATTCGTGCATTGACACAACACAACACCGCTTCATGCCCCAGCAACTATAACCTTCTGGTTATTTAAGCAGTGTAATGGGCATGAAGTGGGGAAGACATGGAAATACGCTCCTGTCCTATCCATTCTGTGACTATTGTTCGACGTCTAACATTTATTATTTGAATTTTGTTTAGAACGGTTTAGAAGACAGTAATTATAGAAATAAAACTTTTATGAGAAAAGGAAAACTGTAAATACAAACAAAGATCACAACTTTCTAACGCCTTAAATTACCGTTATCAAAAGCCAGATTTTTAAAGCATTTTTTTTAAATTCTGAAATAAGTGTTTTCAGCTAAATTTGTGATTTGTCTTTCTAAATTTAAAAATAAACATGTCTCTACAAATTTTATAGACAGAAGTATGAAGCTTTATGTATGCATAGATTACTGAAACTGAAACATTTTGCTTATTGACTCTTTTAAATTATGGCGAATGCCAAAAATGTTAATTATTTTAATTTTCAATTATCAATCCCCATGAAAATCCAAGTATTTTCATACAGTTGCTCACCTTAATTAATGAAAACTTCTTAATTAGAAGAATATCTTTAGGTGTAATATTTTGGAAAATAAAACGTTCTCCACTTGTTTTGTACACTTTATATACAACTAAATGTCCACCACCTCCGTCGTTACCGAAAACCGGTATACAGTTTTATCAGTGAAGAAATAATTTGATTTAATCGCCAACAGAGGGGTCAATCTGTCATCGATGAAGGTAGAATCACCCTCCCCCTAAAATATTATCGCCCTTCTTGCTATTCCACGCAATTAAAGAATTTTATAACCATGTCATTATATTTCATCTACAATCTTTTCTACGTCCTTTATTTTAAGTATTTTTCTTGAGAACGGAAAAGTCAGTCCAGAACTGCATCATTACCTATATTGAAAAGTCTTAAAATGTAATATATATATATATATATATATATATATATATATATATGTGTGTGTGTGTGTGTGTGTGTGTGTGTGTGTGTGTGTGTTATTCAGCAGGATCAAAATTTTGATGTTTTATTCTGATTGCTGCTTAAAATATTTTTCTTATTGTTTATATGTATAAAGTTATTATTATTTTCAGAAATTGTACAAAAGATGGAACATTATTTGTACATATTGTAGCAAAAGGCAAAACCTTCATTTTATTCAGTTTAGATTTTTCATAATAGGATTGATTGAAAAGTTCTCGAAATGAATATTTATACATTATTTAAAATTTGAATGAGTGTAAATATGGCGGGGAAGGGAATGAGCTAGATGATTTTTGAAAATAATAAAAAAAAAGAAATTTTCCTACAAAAGGTATAATGAATTTGACATATAATCCCTAAAATAAAAAAAAGAAAATTTAGACATTAATGTGAACTTCCACCACATCCAATATTAAACGTGAAAATAAATGAGTGATAAACATCAAAATTAAAACAATCGTTACATTTTTTAAAATTATTATTATTCACTTCCTGATTCTTTGTTATGAATTACATAAATTAAATAAAAATTGAAAATACAAATATACAGATGATGAATAATGCTTTTTAATCAATCAGAATTATTAATTAACAAATATTTGCATTATATGAGACAATTTTTTAACAAAATAAAAAATACGTTTATTTTACAATTAAAGCAAATTAATGATGTTTCCTCACAAACAGTGGCAATCATTTATTTCTTTGTTTCTTTTCCTTTTTTTCCATAAGAACGATTCAGCAAACCAGACCTGCAAGAAAATAATAAATCACTTGTTGTTTCACAAAACCTTTTGTTGGCATGATTTATCCTGTCATTTATTGTTAAAAACTTTATTTTTATTTAATGGATAACGAATTTTATGAAATTAAAAATCTTTTACAAAATCTCTTTAGATTTTCAGATTTTTTTTGACAATAATTAACAAGTATTTATGAAAAAAACAGAAATTATAATGCAATGAAAGAAAAAAAGGTAAGCCATTTACATTCAACTACTCTGCATACAGCAAAATATTATTCTTGATGTCGGTTGTTTTCATCTCAAACGAATTATTAAGCTGTGAAAACTTATAGAGAAAAGTATAGAATCAGATCAAACAATACGTTTTTTTAATCTCAATTACATTTCAAATATAAATAACAGCTTTGACATTTGAATTTTAAGGAACAGTGCACAGATGTGAGATATTCCCGACACAAAAATAAAATCTTATAATATTTCGTTTATCGATCATGTATATACAAAAATTTTCTGTTTTAACACTTATATTTAAAATTTAATTTATTAATATTAATAGAAAAAACATTAATTAGCAATAATGATGAGGACAAATTAATCCATATGATCCTGAAGAAATGTTTTGCTCACCAACTGCAGGAATATAATGATAGAGATTATAATAATTAAACGTGTTTTATAGCACCATGAAATATTTTTATACAAATTATTTCATAATTTTAAAATCCACCTTCAAACATGGAAAAAGAACAATATTTCAATAAAATTTTATTATTTCTACATAAATTACTACTAATTATATTATTTCTACAAAGAGTACTGGTATTCTTAAATATGTATATTATCAATATTTTTGACCAATCAGTTTCTACTTTTGAAGAAATGGATAAAAGATCTAGAAATAAGGAGTACTTAATTACATTTCGTATGGCTTTTGGTGGAACAGGCTCAGGTGGTTATGTTTTGGAGACTCCTGAGGTCTCGAAAAAGTTGATCTTGAGGTTGGCACGGTATCATCATATTGAAACCACCTAAAAAATATGAGGCAAAATTTTAATGCTCTATAAAATACATATAAATTATATATAAAAGTAAAATTAAGTTATGAAATTTAAAAATTTTTTTAAACAAAAGTTGTAGTTTTTACATCTTAACTGATATGGCTGATAAAAATAATGCCAATTTGGTAATAAAATTTGAATAAACGCATAAAAATCGAAATAAAAAATATTTTTTAGAGAAAATTATATTTTTATCAGACAGCTAAAGAGATCAACAAAATCATTTCTACAATGATTAACTAAACAACGAATTATTTAATAATAAATTTATTTAATGTAAAATTGAGGTGCGTTTTTGCAAAATTTTATTTAAAAGATCTGAAGAGCAGGCAGCTTCCTATGATTTTCACGTCTCACCTGCTCCATTCATTTCCTAAATCATTTGCAGTTTATCACAATACTTATGCCTTTATCCCATTTATGTCTATTCATCAAAAATAACAATTGGAAAAATATTGCAAATGCGCTTTTTTATCTGTTTTAAGGTACATATTCAGCTTAAAAAAATCATTGCATAAACAATTTTTTGGTTAATTTCCATCTAGCTCCATCATAAAATTATTTTTAAAAAAATCATTAATTTTTTCAATAATGATTGTTAATTTATAAATAAAATTTTTTGATTAATTTGAAGAAAATAATTTACCAAGAAACAAAGGAAGGCAGAATAAAAATTTCTTACGAAAATAATTTTTGATTATCCAGAATAATGTCTAAAAAAGAAAGGTGAATTAAAGAAATTTATCACCACAATTGGTTAACTTTGTTCCTACATCAAAAATTTACAAGCAGCCCATTAATTTTTGATTTTGTAAATCATAATATATTGGTTAAATAATCGCACTGTTAATGATATATTAAATCATAAATATCAACCATTTTTGAAAATTTGCTTTGAATACGCTGATAGTTTCATAATAAGCTACTTTGATACTTGCCAGTTTTATGATAAGCAAATTTGACGCTTGCAAGTTTTATGATAAGCTAATTTGATGCTGGTAGATTTATGATAAGTTAATTTGATGCTAGTAGATTTATGATAAGCTAATTTGATGCTTGCCAGTTTTAGAGTTAAAGATCAATAAAGATTATGACTGTGCAACTTTCATGTTTGTACATTTTGATCTATCTGAGAGGACGCTGAGTGTCCATAAATGTTATATAATAACGAAGTGAGCGTAACGAATCACATGAAGCCTAACTTCTTATATTCGATAAATTTTGATAGTAATCTTATACAGTATATTTATAATAGTTTATATATTTTGTATTCTTTACAATTTCTGTGGAAACTAGAATTAGTGCATCTTACCTGAAGCACTGTCAAGTCAACAAACAACCTTAGGCAAGGCAAATCACGTCGAACTCTCTCTGCCTGGTTGGAAAACTGCCTCTAGTCAGATCCCCAAAGTGCTGCTAATCTATATTTATGTAGAAATAATTGTAACGATTCTTTTTTTTTACTTGTTACATTTAAAAGAAAAGACAAGAATTTGTAAGCACAAAAATAACTTTAAAAAATTTACCTTATAAAAACGAAATGTCCAGGTTTATAAATTACTTCAGTTTTTAGTAGACCGAGCAGACCAGGAATATGGGGATGAATAACGACGATTTCTATGATAAAAAAAGATCAGTAAAAAAAATATTCAAATCATATATTTACATCTCATAACACATAATTTTCAATACTGATAAGGAAAGAATTAATTAAGAACTTCATGATGACTAAAAGCATTCCATGAGAATTAGAATTCTAAATTTTAATAACTTTTCTTCTTGCTATTTTACTTATATTATGTCTTTCCAAAAATACTCTATAAGTATAATAATAATATTAAACATCTATTTCTAGAGAAAAAATTTATTAGTTTAAACAAATAAAGAGAATACAACATTCTATTTTGCAGATTTATTTTATAATTCTGAACACTGCTTAAAATAATTCATTGTAGCCCCAATAACCGTTTGTTTCAATTTACATATACAGTATTATCCTTCTTAATAAGTAATAGTTCAAAAATCTGTGATTTAATTAAAAAATAATGATGATAGGTATTCAAGTTATTGCTAATTAATATTCTAAAAATGCTTGTATACGTTCAACTTTTTATTTTTTAATTAAAAACATTGCAAGAAGTTAATAAAAAATTAAAAGATATTTTCTTTACTTAATAAAATTACAGTCAACTGAATTTGGCAGTGCCACAAAAACTCTACAATGAATCATTACACCAAGTTAAAAAAAAATTCCAAAAACGAAAATAAAATATTTCAAAATAATTTTTGTATTTGAATATTATTTAAAAATTAAATAGTTAAATTTTTAGAAATGAAATTATTTCACGAAAATGACTAAAAATATTTGTTAAATTTTATGGTAGAATTTTCCTAGAAAACTGAGTCTACAAAACTGCATGTATTAAATCTCTTATCTCTGGGAAATTTGCATATAATATATAAAAACTTAACTGAACTACACTGATTATTATACAAGATATTCCCTCTATTTGTTTGAAAATTTTTGAACAATTAGAGACAGGTATAGAAATGGCCCGTATGAAAAAAATACTCTAAATAGTGCAAAAATATATATTTTATTTCCTGTAAATCGCCAAATATACTGTTGAAAAACAATGCAATATCAAAATATTTTCACAAAATGCCGTTAATGGAAAACTAACAATGTTTACACAAAAATCTGATGAGTCATATTCAATAAAATATTGTTTATAAAATAACATTTAAACAGAAAAATTGCATTCTTTTTTCATCTAAAACGTGAAGATGAAACAAAAAACAAAAAAAATGAAACATCTTTCCGTTTGCAAATAAATAAATCTGAGATATAATACTGAAATATAAAGATATATAACCACAATATTTAAATACAAAATTGATTAATTCACTTTAAATCAGAATTCGCTTAATGATAAGCAACATTAAATATCATAAAAAAATTTCAAGAATAAGCATTACCTGGAATAGGTTTTTGCAGGTCTGTGAGCCCATGCATTTTTATATGGTCTTCCAGAAATCATCTAGAACGCACGAAAGCACAAGTTAATTAAAAAATAATAATGTTTCAAATATAAAAGTTTATAAATACCATAAAAATATTAATAAAATTTATGCAAACTAGATCTAAAAGTACCATTTATATATTCATTTTTTTCTGGCGTAAAACACAGGGGAAAAATCTGAATGTCTAGTGTCTTTCCATTAAAGGCAAATTAAACATTTCATTTCCTATCTTTTAATGCAACGTTACATTTTTTGCAGGAATTCAGGAAAAGGAAATCTTAAATGCTTAAAAAATTGGTTCACACTTCTTGAAAAACATTTGAGTGACAAATAACTAAAAATTCACTTAAAACGAAACCCAATATTATTAAATAAATTATCTTCAAATTTTTTCTATATGTGATATGAAGAATAAAGGCTTTTTGTATAATAAAATTAGTTGTTTGAGAAAAGAAATTTTTTACTGAGGTTTATAGAGAGAGGAAACTAAGTTTGATACATTAGTTGGTCTTAACTTAAATGAAATCCCAATAAATTTCAACTTATAATTTTGTAAAATCACTTTCAAATAAAAAATTAAAATAAAATTTTAAATATCAATGCTTACCTTCAACATCAATCTTTCCTTCTCTTTTTCCTGTTGCTCTTTTATTTTTTCAAGCCTCTTCATGAGTGCCTGTCTCTCATCTTCTTTCTATATAATACAATAAATGAATACATTAAAAGCAAGAAACTGAATTTTTAGATAAAATGCAATATTCAAAATCACTGAAATCAAATTATTGAAAAAAAAATAACAGTCAGAGAATAAAAAAATATCTAAATTCTTAATAATGACATTTGCAGATGTGCATGCAATAATAAATGATAATGACAAATATAATAATATGTACTGATATATATTTGTAAGTTTTTATCAAAACGTACAAACTTGTATTCAATCTATATCAGAGTCATGGGGTTCAAGTTGTACAAATGGATGTTTTGGTCCTTCACTGATTATCAACAAATATATTTTTTTTCTTGCATATGCATTTTCTAAATTTAGTATTTAAATAGATAATATCATAATTTAAAACTTAAACCATTTTATAAATATTTGTTTTATTATAAACACTTCTAGCCTTGCACAAGTAAACAATTATTTAATGAAATTTTTCTGACATTTAAGAAGAACTTTGTTATAATTAGTACAATAATAATCTAAAAAAATCATCCTGAACAAGAATTGATACATTAATTGATGTTAGTTTAAATGACTTCCCAATAAATTTCTACTTATAATTTTGAGAAACAACTTTCAAATAAAAATTTAAAACAAAATTTTAAACTTCGCTGCTTACCTTCAACATCAATTTTTCTTCTCCCTTTGAAGTTTGTTCTTCGATTTTATCGAGTCTTTTGATGAGTGCTTGTTTCTCCTCTTTTTTCTATATAACACAATAAATGAATGCATTAAAAAGAGGAAACTGAATTTTAGAAACAAAGCAATATTCAAAATAACAGAAATCAAAGTATTGAAAAAATATTTTTCAGAGCCTAAGAAAATAGCTAAATTATTAACAATAACATGTGCAAATGTACATGAAATAATAAATGATAATGATAAAAGTAATAATCTGTACTGATGTATATTTGTATCATCTAAAATTTTACCACATTATACAAACTTTTACTCAATATATACCAGAGTAATTGGAAAGTGTAAGTCAGCATTTTCGTTAATGAAAAGCATGAAAAGAATTTTATCTTGATTTCTTTATTGTGTAATAAATATAATGACAGTAATTTTTGACAGCAGTCTTTAATTCAAAATTTTATGCTAAATATAATTATTATATTAATGATGCTGCATATATAAATTTGATCTCTCTATTAAATACAGGCGGCGGCAGAGATTTCCCGACAGTGGAGCAAGACAAGTCCGACAAGAGGGCAAACCCAGTTTTTATAATTTGGTTTCAAAATAACTCAAAATAATAAATTTTACTCTTAATTAAAGAAAATTCAGCTTTCTTCAGATTCTGTTTCATTCAGACGCTGTCCCGTTCTTTCATTGTTAAAAATTTACAAAGATATTTGTAAAAAATCGTTCTCGGTTTCTTTTACTGACTATCAAAAGATTATCAGTATTTGAATCTATTTCTTTAGGTTATTCTTGAGAATTAATTTCTCTGAGATTCAATTTTAGAAAAAAATGTTTAGATTTCATTCGAGATTGTAGAATATAGATAGAAACAAAGATTGCGCCAAAATGATGTGTCATGCTAAATGAACAATGCATACTCTTATTATTTTATATCAGAAATTACATAAAAGGAATGTTAAAACAAAATTCAAAAAGTTTTATCAAAGAAACATCTTTAGAAATCCAGAAAAATAAATAAACAAAATATTCAAGGTTTCCAATAAAAATCAATTTTTTAGCTTAGTCCCCTACCTACAATAATATTTAAATACGGATTGCAACAAAAAGCAAGAATTCAGATTAATTTCAAATCTGAAGCGAATAAATACGCTTGCTCAACAAAAATTTACTATAATTGGGACACGAACAATTAGATTGAGAAAAAAATACAATGATGTTCTTTCTTAAGAAGAATGGTGGAAATATTTTTTTAAGTATATGTGTTAACTTAATATTTTATGTAAGATGTGTTATATGGACTTCTTTAACTTTAGATTCTCCATGTATTTATTATTAAATGCATTTTATTAAGAAACAATTAGATCTTCATTGGATGATGATTCCATATTAAAAAAGATCTTTTACATAAACCTCTAACAAGTAGGAAAAGGGGTAGACCCAAAATGAGATGGATGGAGTAGGTGGAGACAGACTTCCTGGCTATTCAAGAAAGAAACTGGCACGCAAGTGTCAAAAATATAATTCGGTGGAACAGAATTCAGAGGAAAGCCCGGGCCCAATCTGGGCTGCCTACCTAAATATGATAAGATCTTTATTAAGAAATAGTTAGATTAAAATATGAAATCCCTTTTTTTCTGTTTTAGGCACTTGTTCGTGTGGTTCTTTTTCCCCAGAAACTATGGCAAGCTCATCTTTCTCACCCAAAGTTAGTTTTATCCCCTCAGTTGTATGCATTATTTTTTCTTAACCCGTTTGTATACAATGACGAATCTGACTTCCCTATCCAATTATTAAATTATTCATTTTTTAATTTTGAATCTGCAATTAAATGAAAGTATTAAGTAATTTAAAATGCAAAAACCGCTTGAAAACGCATCATTACCTCAAATGTGATTATATTATTCTAGGGATTAAAATTATAATAATTCTACCAAATAAGATCTACCATCTAATAAATAAGTTAAGTAAGTTCGCTTAAATATTCTATAAATAACTATTTTAATCATCAAGACATCTTTATTCAAAGTCTATTAGAAATTTAGAAGCATCTGAAATTATATGATTTTGCCGCGAATAGCAATTGAAAGAAGGGGTGGGGACAACGATACAATCCCTGATTACATGGTTTTAATACCTAATGCACACTCTGAAGAATTTAGGTAGTAATTTATTTTTACAAATTCAGTAATACTCGGATAAACTATTTTAGTGTAGCTAACCATACAATAAATAGTTTTTTTTATCAGTCGTTAATATTTCTTTAGTGTAATCATTGTATTTTGTTAAATTAAATTGCAAAAGAAAACAGATGTTTTACTCTTAAATAAACTTAATTTGCAATTAAATAATTGATTTACTCCATGATTTATAATGAATTCATATAATTTGGTTACAGCAAACTAACTATTGTTAGTATACATATCCGCAAGAGTGTTAAAGGAAAAGAGTGCTTTATTAAATTTTGTTTAACCTTTAACTAGATTTTAGTCAGTGATTTTCTCATAGTGAAACGAAAAAAATAAATTTACTAATTGGTTACACAGGTAGTAACAATCAAATGAATAAGGTGACGATTGATTTTAGAACTTGAATTTGAATGTTGAATTATGGAAAACAACTCTATCGTTCCTATTCATAAATAATATAAAAGCATCAATTTCTCTAATATTTCCACTGGCAGATAATCGAAGTGCTCGAAGAACACATTTTTTTCTCAAATAATCAATAATAAAATCTTAGCGCAACGACAGAGATTAGTTGGAAAAAATGCGACGTCTTATTCATTTGCCAGCTTATTGATTATTCTGTAAAATATAATACAAATTATAAGCTGAATGAGCAAAATTGACTGAACAGATGACTGAAAATTTGAGGACTTTATATTACATGCCTTACCATTACATTGACTCGACATCCATCGCATTTTAATTCTTAGTCGATCGATATCAAATTTTTAGCAAAATACGATACCTCATACGATACGATCATATATTGACTTATCGGTTATATTGCCAAAAGAAGTGCAAATTAAAGACTTGATGAACGTCATTTGAATCAGATGTCTCAAAATCTGTGGATAGGCTTCGGCATCTATCACTTTCAGTTCACAACCGGCAGTCCAAAAATTGTTTTTCAGACTGCGGTATCTTATTCTCATTGTCGGATATATTTGCAAAAATAGTGCAAATTATAAGCTGAATAAAAACATTTCAATCAAACGTCTTCAACACTCACCGCATTGAGTTCATAGTCGGCCGACCAAAAATTGCCGTCAAGATCCTCCTATCACCTGGTCGATATCTTGTTCACTTGTTACCTTGTGGTTATATTAGAAGAAGAGTTACCTTGTGGATATACTATAAGCTGAATGAACGATATTTGTATCATATGTCTGAATAAATCTGCGGACTTAGTCTACAGTATCCATTGCATTCAGTTACTCATCGGTTTTCAAAATCATTTAGCAAAATACTACATTTTATTGATTTGATACCTTATCGGTTATCTAGCCCAGTATAACCAAACCGCGTTAGCCACTACTTGGATATTTCGGCTGTTTACAATATATAAAATTTATGGTGATTTTTAAAAAATCATATTCAAAAATTCGCAACTCTCTACAACCATCCACAGGTAAAACAGATTTTCGCCGACGAAACTATCAAACTCTCGCCGACGTGGGGGCAATTGTCCACCTTATCCCCCTGCTATCGCCATCTCTACTATGAAACTAATTTTATTTGTGTTTAATTTTTAAAATGAGCTAAGATTTAAATAATCCAGCTTCATTTAAAATTTTAACAACAATAATAACAGCTTACCATATTGCAACAAGTAGGTTAAATTTAATTTCTTATTTTCTTTATAACAATTGTGTTTCTTTTAAAATGAAAGGCATAAATTTTGTTTTGTTCAACTTTAATTTTTTTTATATATATTTTGAATAATTTTTTTCAATAGCAGTCTCATTAATTTTTCAGAATAACATTTGTATTTTTGAGAAATGCACGTTATTTATGTAATCAGGACCTTAAACCATACTTTGTCTAAATAGCATTTTCCATTCTATAAAATGCCAAGATATCATATACAATGCCTAGGGATAGTATGCAATGATTCTCATATTTTACACTTTGCCTAAAAATGTCCAGCGTTCTTCAGTTTCGGTCTTTGCTGGTAATATATACAACAAAATCTGGCTAAAAATTAAAAAATAATTTAAATTGAATGAAATATTATAATTTTGCATAGTTAAAATAGAAACGAAATGGTAAATTATATTAAATATATTTGTAATCAAAGTTTTGAAATATTTCAAGCAAAAGATCAATAACTTTACCTACCATTAAGCATAACGTGGTTTGTTTATCACATTTTTAAAAACGTTTAAAGAAAAAATTTAATTTATAGCAGTTAATAACATTTTCTACTTTTCTACAGAATTCAGTTCTAAATACCTCATTAAAAATTAGGTACAATTCTGTTCTGACGGCGATCAAAAAGCGCCAAGAATAAATTTCTCCAAATTATAAAATTATACTCAAGTGCGATGTAAGAAAGCATAGTTAAGTTGCCGGAATTAAAGTTGCCGGAATGGAGAAATTTTTATTGGTGCTTTTTAGTCGCATTTCCAAACGACAAGTACCAAAAATTATTATTATTAGGAGGTCTTTATTTTAAATTTATAAGTATTATGAAATAAAAACCAGCTGATATGTTAATGATTAATTTTTTATAATACTCATTATTAAACAATCCTTTTAAGATTAATGAAATCTTACCGGTCTTATGCTTTTCAATTCTTTTACAGATGGTTGGTTGGCAATTATATTTGCCTCTTCATTTTCTATTACCTTCTCAGTTCCTTCTTTAACTGTGTTCTTCTTTTCATAATTAATCTCTTCATATTCAAAATCCAGCAATTCATGAAAGTTTTTATTATCTGCCATCTCTAAATAAAAGACATTTTCGCATTAAAATAAAGATAATTTTTATAAGCTATTCATGCCAAAAAATTTTGCTATGTCAAAAAAAGAAAAGAGAAAAGTGAGAATTTCTTACTAAATTTGAATAATATAGCGGATGATTAATTTCCGTGTAAAATTTTTGAGTAGCTAAAACATACCTACAAGATTCCAACTGTATTTCGACAAAATGTTTCACAAATTTGTATCGAGAATCATTTTACAAAGAGATAAGATATCTGAATCAAATATAGTGATTATAAAATTTTGCAACTAAAATTATTATTAGTTTGCAAGTTTTAAATATTTAATTAAAAAAATCAATATCAGTCTTGTTTTTACCGCATAAATGATTTTTTTTGAAATTAAACATGATGTCGAAGCAGCAGAATAAATAAATACCATATGAAGCATTATTCTTTAAAAGATAAGTAAAATTTTTATATATTTTGTTATTTTTACTACTTATGTTTTAAATTAAGAACAGTTTTAAAATTCATGTTAAATATTTAGGGAAATATTTTTTTTAATTAAAAGAATTTTTTGAAAATAAATATGACGTCGAAACAGCAAAATAAACGCTTAAAATATTGATCCCTGTTCTTTAGAAGATAAGAAAACTTTATACTTTTTTTTAGTACTTAAATTTTAAATTAAGAAACGTTATAAGAATCATGATAAATATTTTGGGAAAGAAATTAGAAAGTACTTAGCCAATTTTCCAAATTTCTAAAAGATAGCCAGCATTGCATTGTAATTATATCTGTTAACCTGATGATATGATAAGAAGAATATTTTCAACAGAAGAAATAATCTCATGATTTCTTTGTAGTTGATAATTTAATTCAGTTATCTATTTTTATGGAAATTAATCAATAGTCATTATATTAAAATTATGCTGAATAAGGAAATTCATGATGAAAACTGAAAATAAATAGTACTACGCTTCAAAGTACTGTTTAAATAATATACAAAAAATTTAAGAATATTTTGATACTTTGATAAAATACTTCCATACCTTGATAAGAAAAACAATAAAAAATTTATTGGAACGTAAATGAATTATTAAAAAAGGCAATAATTAATTTTTTCAATATTAAACTATGCATAAAATAATAATTAGTATATAATGTAATTTTTATTTTTGAGAGTCTATACACACGTAGTTAAGTTTATTAAAAATATATAACACACGCACATTTAAATTAAATCATAAATTGATCAAAGTTTTATTATAAATAATTTCAAATTCTCGCAATATACAATTCAGCATGAAACACAATGGAAGTAGAAAAAAACATACCATCAATTTTTAAGCATAAAATTAAGCATAGATAAGCCGGTGCTTACCTAATGTTGAGAAACATTTGCTAAAAAAAATGGTACCAAATACTATTACTCTGTTGTCGGGCGAAAAATAACACACGGTTTAGCAACGTTAACACGAGGCCAAATATTGAGTGCAATGGAAGGACATGCCTATTTCAGGAAGATCATGTGACCGCAATGGGACAGAAGGAAGTAGTTGCCCTGAAGAGGCAACTATTTGCCATTTTCCTTATGGGGTCGCGTGATGATCCTGACGTAGGTGGTACTTTCCATTGTACGTAACAATTTGCCTCATGCGAACGCTGTTTTAGGAATGAAATTAACATAGTCAAGCTCTGTTCACTTGCGAACCAATACGGAGATCCGGATTCGCAATTTGACAGACGTTCCAATATTCATTCGGGAAACCTTTTTTCAAGGTCCATCATCTGACCCTTCAGAAAAAATATGTGGACCCAGTATTTTATTCTTTTAAAGAGAGAAATATTTCAATTGTTGGATGGTACATTCTGTAGTCATAATATTTCAAGAGAAAGCACTAAAAGTAAAAAAAAAAAAAAAAAAAAAAAAAAAAAAAAAAA
>JAPMOR010071498.1:100864-118210 GCA_026543865.1 Argiope aurantia
AAAAAAAAAAAAAAAAAAAAAAAAAAAAAAAAAAAAAAAAAAAAAATCGTACAAATATTATCAATTTTTACGCATAAAATTGAAAGCCGGGGCTTAATTATTGATGAAAAACACTTGCCAAAAAATGGTAACAAAATCTAATACTCTCATCTGGAGGAAAAGTAACACGTGGTTAAGAAAAGTTAGCACGGTGCCAAATATTGAATGCAATGGAAGGACATGCCTATTCCAGGAAGATCATGTGATCGCAATGGGACAATAGGAACTAGTTGTCCAGAAGACAGAACTGATTGCCTTTTTCCTGATGGTAGAACGCCATGCTCCTGATATAGGTGGGACTTTCCATTGTGCCTAACAATTGGTCTCATGCGAACGCTGCTTTAGGAATGAAATCAACACAGTCAAGCTGTGGTCACATTTCAAGAGAAAGCACTATGCAAAGCGGTTTTTTTTCTTTCAATGAAGTCTGCTAATCCTCTTATTTTTTCAGTCTTTTCTTTTAAGGTACATTATAAAAATGAAATCTTTGGAACAAATAAAATTTGAAAAACCTTTAGTTATTAAATGAAAAAATTGTAATGACAAAAAAGCGATGTAATTTTTAATTTTTTCGTATTATTTCACGAACTATGGATCATATTATCTTTTTTAAGTAATTTTCAATCAGCTTTCAATTTAACAAGCTTTTGTCACAATTTTATTTGTTGACACTTATTAAAATAAAATAAGCAATATATTCATATAAAACAGATAGAATGATATTGAGAAAAAAAATTTGCGGGCTATGCTTTTTTTAAAAATAATATTTCACTGAAAATATTTTTAAAAAATAGTTAAAATTTTATTTCTAAAATTATATTTATCATCGAGGTTCTACTACGTACAACTGATAATAAATTAATGTAGATTCAAATTTCAACTTTAAATGCGGAATTATCTTTTAAATCCTTTATGTGCCGAAAGTAATTGAAAGTTCTGCTTTATTCATGTATCTTTATATTTTACTCGTTTTTATTTACGGCATTTGCAAAAATAGAAAATATGCAGCTCAGATTATTGGTAACAGAATGCCTTCTCTGGTAAAAATTAAAAATGCTTAACTATTTCTTTTGTCTCATTAAAGCATTTAAATTAATAAAAACTTTTGTCCCCGTTTCTGCAGTTACATTTATATAGCCAAGCAGACAATAATTTAAAACATTCCTCAAGAGTTAATTCGGTATGTAAAGGAAAGTTAAGAATATGAGGTTACGCACATATTTGACTAAATGTGGGCATAACTCAAAAACAGATGTTAGATTAGCAATTAAAGAATAAATACAGTAAATGTTACGGAAAAAAACTTCTCATCATGGACAACAAATTAATAATCACTATATACCATCTTTTAAACTGCTTATCTCTATGAGCTTGGCTAATTTAAGATTTCCGGGATAGTGAAACTTGCTCTTACTCATTAACTAGTGCTACTTGATCTCACTTCGTAGTTTACTTGCTTACTTACTTTTTTTATTTTTACTACTTATGTTTTAAATTAAGAACAATTTTAAAATTCATGATAAATATTTAGGGAAATATTTTTTTTTTAATTAAAAGATTTTTTTGAAAAGAAATATGACGTCGAAACCACAAAATAAACGCTTAAAATATTGAACCCTGTTCTTTAGGATATAAGGAAACTTTATCCTTTTTTTAATACTTAAATTTTAAATTAAGAAAAGTTATAAGATTCATGATAAATATTTTGGGAAGAAATTAGAAAGTACTTTGCCAATTTTCCAAATTTCTAAAAGATAGCCAGCATTGCATTGTAATTATATCTGTTAACCTGATGATATGATGAGAAGAATTTTTTTTAACAGAAGAAATAATCTTGTAATTTCTTTGTAGTTGATAATTTAATTCAGTTATCTATTTTTATTAAAATAAATCAATAGTTATTATAATTCAATTATGCTGAATAATGAAATTCATTATAAAAACTAAAAATGTATTGTGCTACATTTCCAAATATTGTTTAAAATAATATACCAAACATTTAAAAATATTTTTATCTTTCTAATTTTGATAAAAAAACAAATTAAAAATGATTTGAATATAAATAGTACTGAAAATAAATACTACTTCGCTTCAAAGTGCTGATTAAATTATATACAAAGAATTTAAGAATATTTTGATACTTTGATAAAAAAAACAATAAAAAATTTATTGGATCGTAACTGAATTATTAAAAAAGACAATAATTAATTTGTTTCAAAATTAAACTATGGATAAAATAACAATTAGTATATATATTTTTTAATTTTTATCATTTCAGGTGACAAGTGTGATTTTTTTCTTAAATCAATACATTATTTAAACTGAAAAAGATAATATGTTGTATGGATATTAATAAGATAAAAATGTATTTTGCATTATACTATTAAAATAAAGTATTTTATTTTTTATTAATTATTGTAAAATATGCTCCATATTTGATAAATTTTTCCACTTTTAATTGTTACTTAATAATTATTAACTTCAGTAATTAGAAAAAAAATGAAATGTTCTAGTAAAAATTAATGTATATATATAAAAATTCAAAATCCAATGCAAATAATATTAAAAAATATGCAAAAATCACTGTACAAACAATCTGCCCTTATACTGAAAATAGCTTTCCATATTCATTAAGTGCAAAAGCAATTCCCCATTCAAACTTTACTTCTCAGATTAAATTTTTTACCCATTCTCAAAAATGTAATAAATTTCCTGAATAATTATGTCGTATTTTGCAATGAGGCAATTTTTGCAATACTTTTTCAATGAATGAGCATGGTATAATCAAAAGATCAGTATAAATTAAAAGAAAATTAATTTCATATTTACATGAAGTTACAGAAATCTACTGAAAAAGCCAAAACTTATTTAGAAGGAATTTCTATTGAGTTACGATTTAATCGTAGAAACGGTAAAGATAATTAACAAATATTTCAGCAGTAGAGATAAATAAAAATTTGAAAATGCAGTAAATTAATTCTATTTAAAAATACAGCAAAGAACTCAAAAATAAATTACCCATAAATATTTCTTACTGGTTATTTTTAGTAGCTATTAGCAAAATAAAAATTGAAAGTTTTATTCAATGAGTAATAAATTCGATTGCAACATATAAATCATTCTACTTTCTTAAAGGTATATAAAATTTAAAATCCAATAATTTTTCTGAATCAAACAATATTAAATAAACCTTAAACAAAATGGCTACGATTCAATAGAAAGTATCCATACATGGGAAATATTTTAATCAATAAAATTTATTTCTTGTAGGTCTGTAATTTTTATTTTTGACAGTCTATTCACACGTAATTAAGTTTACTAAAAATATATAATACACGCACATTTAAATTAAACCTTAAATCGATTAAAGTATTATAATAAATAATTTAAAATTCTCGCAGAATACAATTCAGCATAAAACGCAATGAAAGTAAAAAAAAATTCGTGCAAATATCATCAATTTTTACGCATAAAATTGAAAGCCGCGGCTTACCTAATGATGAAAAACACTTGCTAAAAAAATGGTAACAAAAGCTAATACTCTCTTATCGGGCGAAAAGAAACACGTGGTTAAGCAACGTTAGCACGAGGCAAAATATTGAGTGCAATGGAAGAACATGCCTATTTCAAGAAGATCATGTGATCGCAATGGGACAATAGGAACTAGTTGCTCAGAAGACACAACTGATTGCCATTTTCCTGATGGTAGAACGTCATGCTCCTGACATAGGCGGGACTTTCCATTGTGCGTAACAATTGCCGTCATGCGAACGCTGCTTTAGGAATGAAATCAACACACTCAAGCTGTGTTCACATGCGAACCAATATGGAGATCCGGATTCGCAATTTGACCGACGTTCCAATATCTATTCGGAAAACATTTTTTCAAGGCCCATCCTCCGACCGTTCAGAAAAAATGTGTGGATCCATTATTCTTTTTTAAAAGAAGGAAATATTCCGATCGTTGAGAGATACATTATTTAGCCATAATATTTCAAGAGAAAGCACTATGCTAAGCGGTTTTGTTTTCTTTCAATGAAGTCTGCTAATACTTTTTTTCAGTCTTTTCTTTTAAAGTGCATTATAAAAATGAAATCTTTGGAAGAAATAAAATTTGAAAAACCTTTAGTTATTAAATGAGAAAATTGTTATGACACACACAAAAAAAAGATGGAATAGTTTTAATTTTTCCTTATTATTTCATGAACTAATGATCATGTTATCTTTTTTAAGTAATTTTCAATCAGCGTTCAATTTAAAAGGTTTTCTCACAATTTTTTTTTTTTTTTTTGGCTCACATAAAGCAGATAGAATGATATTAAGATTTTTTTTTTTTTGTGCGGGCTATGCTTTTTTTAAATTAATATTTCACTGAAAAATATTTTCAAAAAATAGGTAACATTTTATTTCTAAAATAATATTTATAACCGTGGTTCTACTATCTACGACTGATGATACATTAATGTAGATTCAGATTTCAACTTTAAATGCGGAATTTTCTTTTAAATCTTTTATGTGGCGACAGTAATTGTTGATGTATCTTTATATTTTACTCGTTTTTATTTACGGTATTTGCAAAAATAGAAAAAATGCAGCTCTGATTATTGGTAACAGAATGCCTTCTCTGGTAGAAATTAAAAATGCTTAACTATTTCTTTTGTCTTATTAAAGCCTTTAAATGAATAAAAACTTTTGTCCGCGTTTCTGCAGTTACATTACAGAAACGTTTATATAGCAAAGCAGACAATAATTTAAAACATTCCTCATGAGTTAATTCGGTATATAAAGGAAAGTTAAGAATATGAGGTAAAGCACACATTTGACTAAATGTGGGCATAACTCAAAAACAGATGATAGATTAGGAATTAAAGAATAAATACAGTAAATGTTAGGAAAAAAAAACTTCTCATCATGGACAACAAATTAATAATCACTTTATGCCATCTTTTAAACTGCTTATCTCTATGAGCTTGGCTAATTTAAGATTTCCGGGATAGTGAAACTTGCGCTTACTCATTAACTAGTGCTACTTGATCTCACTTCGTGGTTTACTTGCTTACTTACTTTTGCATTTAGAGGAATTATAGAGAATGTCTTTCCCTCATTCTTATAAGAGATGATTGATCGTTAACAACTTAAGATCTCTTTCTCATGGAATAATTTCTTCTTCTTCGTTCGTATTCTTCAAGTCGTTCTATCGCAAACGACATGAAACGAATTGGTCAAAATGGTGAACGAACAATTTTGAAACGAATTTTTAGCTAAACAACATTTCCCGTTCCTAATTTCTACCATGAAATCTGTTGGAATATAGGAAGTGATTCTTCGATTTCCATCCCTAAACCGGTTGAGACGAAGGAATTCGTTCTTTAATTTCCACCCCAAAACTGGCTCTGAAATAGAATGTTGAAATTGCTTTCCCCCTTCACTGTAATAAATGAGGTGGTTCAACTACTTGTTAAGGTCCTTTTGAGGTCTTCACTGAACTTGGGTGGTTCCTCAAATTCAAGGAATGAATTCCCGAGAAGGGGGAATAACATTCTTCATAAAAATTAGTGATTTCAGTATCGGTTTATGAGAAAAACTATTTATTTCATTATTGATTTAAACATTTGACTATTTCAGTGCAAGCATCCATGCCAAAAACTATTATACTTATAAAATATAGATAATCTCTCATGTTTACAACGATACATAGCGGAAAATGATTGGGACTAGTTCGCGAAAAGGGGTTAAAGGATTTCGCAAAAGGATACTTGGTTGATCAAATATTAAAAAAAGTGCGTATGAGCTTTTAAAAATTTTTTAATTAAAACACAATGAAGTGAGACAAATACTTATCACTTTTAAGATTTTTTCACTGTTTAATATTTTTTATTTCACTATATATTAATAAAAGCTTTCTTTAATGCTTTTTACATACTTTAATTCAGGGTTTCTCAACTCTGAATTAACCCTGAATTCAGTATTCGTGGCCCAGTTTTCAATCATAATTTCATTGCTTATAATAAAATGTATACTACAATAAAGCATATTGAGTATTTTGGATTCAGTTTTTAAATAATTTTTAACTAATTGCCAAAACAAGAGTAAAAGCTAGCGAACGTTGGCGAGAAACCACATGTGGCATTTTGCCAAGTGGATGGTGAACAGATGAAGCGAATGAAAGCGGGAAAAATTTAAATATTATATTTGAAATGAAAGCCAAACAGGGAGATGACGTTAAAAAATATGAAAGTAGAAAATTCGTTAATGAAAGTTAACCTAGGAGGGGTGAGCTAAATTTAGAAACTGGGAATACACTTTTTCGAGCAATAAAAGAAATAAAACAGAAGAACGACTATACAAACAAACAAAAAGTTATGTTTGTGGAAGGGAATTCACACGAACAGGCGCAGAGCTAATGTTTTCTCATAGAAAGAAGGAAAATGTTAGATAACGTAAGTTTCAATTCCTGCCAGTCTCATTCGAATCGATCCTTCTATCTCTATCGAATCTATGGTGAATGTGTATGTTATATATGTTTTCGGGCTAATTGCATTATTAAATATTCACGGCAGTAGATTTATGCAGACTCGTGGATAAATTTTTAAGCAAAAGTAAGCGAGAATTAGACTATAGTCAAGCATCAACAAATACACAGACGAGCGTGGTTCCGAAAATAAAACCAAGAAATTATTCTCAAGAATACTTAAATTTTGCGTTTATCAGTACTGAAGTAAATGAAGAAGAAAGGCCCATGTGTATAATTTGCTCAAAAATGTTGGCTCAGACAGCATGAAACCTAATAAACTTAAACGACGACATTTGGAAACGCTTCATAGTGAGTACAATAAACCCATATAATTCTTCGAATTAAAATTAAAATAATATAAAAAGCAAAAATTACTTTTTAAAGAAACTTTGTGAATTAAAAAGCTTTAATTGCATCTTACAAAGTTTCATATAAAATAGCCAGATGTAAAAACCCTCACACCATTGGTGAAGAGCTTATTTTGCCAGCAGCAATTGAGATTCCAGAAACTATGTTTGGAGATAATTTTTCAAAAGAATTGCAGTCCATACCACTTTCAAATTATACTGTTGTTCGTCGAATTGGTGATATAGCTGAAGATGTACAGTATCAGCTTTTCTCGAAGTTGCGTGACAAATTGTTTTCAGTACAGCTTCATGAAGCAACAAATAGTAATAGAGATGCTCATTTAATTGCCTATGTTCGATTTTGTGATAATATGTCAGTAGTAGAACTACTTTTCTGCAAACAAATGGAACTTAAAACAACAGCGATCGCATTATTTGCTATTTTAAATAATTTTATGAATGAGGCAAACATAGAATGAAAAAATTGCGTCGGAATATGCACCGATGGTACTCGTTCAATGTCCAAGAGATTCCAAGGTATACAAGCACTTGTTAAACAAAAATCGCCTCAATGGGTCTGGATACATTGCATGATCCACACAGAAGCTTTGGTTTCGAAAGAAATGAGTCCTTGTCTGAATATTGTGTTAACTACGGCTGTAACCGTAGTAAATTATATAAAAATGAGACCCCTGAAGTCGAGAATTTTTTCCACACTTTGTAAACACATGGGTTCAGTACATTCAGCGTTACTATTTTATTGCAAGCCAAGATGGTTATCTCGTGGCAAATTTTTGTAGAAAATTGGAATTGTGGAATAGAAATTTAAAGCAAAAAAAAAAAAAAAAAACTAACAATGTTTGCAAATGTGGATAATTGTACTAAAACTTACAAGGTTAAAGAAGAACATGTAAAAGTTGTTTTTGTAATCATTTAGTCATGCCATTGAAAATCATTTAGTCATGCTGGCAAATAATTTTAAAAGATTTTTTTTTTTTTTTTTTTTTTTTACGACAAACTGATAGCAAGTTACGAGTGGGTTAGGGATTCATTTCATAAAACTCCCGAAGGACTCTCAATTGATGAGAAAGAAAAATTCACAGACTTCACGACAAGTAGCGAAACTAAAAGACAATTTAGTAATAAATCAATATTTTAATTTTTTGATAGGAGAAGAGGATGATCTTTCTACACTAAAAACAAAGGCATTGCGCATTCTATTACCATTTTCAACATCCTACCTTTGTGAAACTGGATTTTCTGCTGTGGCTTCCTTGAAGACAAAATACAGATCTCGGCTAAATATAGAAACAGAACTGAGATTGGCTCTTTCTAATATTAAGCCTTCCTTCGAAAAATTTTGCTCTGAAAGACAGGACAAAGGAAGTCCCTAATAATTATTATATTTGTTTTTAATTTAGTATGTTTTAATTAAGTAAATTTTGATTTAGTAAGTTGTTTTACTTTAATAAGTGATTAAATATGTCGAAATGTGTTTGGTTTTATATGTGTGGGGTTACTTGCCTTTCAGTCAGTTGATCAATTTTTTTAAATAATATTTTATCTTGGATATTCTCACGATCCCCCTCTAGAGTGCTAGCGCCCCCCTATGGGGGTGCACCCCACAGGTTGAGAATCGCTGCTTTAATTCATTTTTGTATTTTTTTTATCAGACAAGAAAAACAAAACTTTCTTATATATGCATTTAAGATATTTTTTAAAATTATATTATTTAAATATATAATTAAATTTATTTAAAATATAAACTACCTTCAAACGGTGAAAAGACTTGTGATAAGGTGCAAAACACACAAATGATATAATACAAATTACATAGTAATAATAAAAACTATTTAAAAATACTATGCATCTGAACGGAAAGAAAAAGTATTTAATAAAATAGAAAATTTTTATAGAAGTGCTTAAATATATTTAACAAAATTCGATGATGAATGAAAATATTTAATTGATATTGCTTTGTAAAAAGGAATAAATGAATGGAACTGAATAATTAAATCATCGCATTGAAAAAGTATTAAATATGAAAATAAATAAGTGCATAAAAGGTTGATACAATTTCTAAAAATTTGAACTTATCATATCTAAATGTTGTTGATTCAGAACTTAACAATGAGACGTAATTTACATGCATACTTTAAACATAAATTTAGATTAATCGAGGAATTTCATTATATAAAAAAGTTATATTCCATTATATATAAAGCACAGTACGTGACGCAGCTTCGTATATATGTCAATATAGCTTCTGATGAACTGAATCAACTAAATATTTTTAAATGGCTCCTAGAAAAAATGTTAAGAATAATCTAATTTCTAAAAATAATAACTATAACAGACATAGAATTGTAGAAAATATGTTAAATTTTTTACTAGAAATATTTTTTAAATATTAAATATTATTTAACGATTATTTAAAAGATTTTTATCAGAAAGAAATTGCATGCAATCTTTGTAAAGTGACAAAAATAAATGAAGTTTATTAATTAATTTCTTAAATTACAGCAGCTTGAAAATATAAATGTTAATTTAGGATTTAAAATCTTGAACATTCCTCATAAATCGGTTTCTTCTATTGTTATTTTAACATGTGTTTCTCTGGGAGAAAGAAGTCTTTCAACTTAAACGCATTGTTAATAGAAATTCGACGGTCGTTTCAATCAGTAATCTGTCTGTAAATTTATTGTTAAAAGATGTCCAAGCTGTGCTACAAAGAAAATCATTGCATTTGGCAATAATAGCTGATTCAAGAAATATTTCCTTTACAAGATGGATTACATAGAACAGGTGCAGGCAGATTGTTCTGCATTGAAAGGGAACATATCCATTTCTTGGCATTCATTCAACAGAACGCAAAGGAACACCGAAAGAATATTCTGGATATTTCATTTAAGCTTTAACATTCTTAAAACTGATCAGTTTGGGAAACGAAAGGATAAATTATGACTCTTGAAAGCGATGTCCGTTTTATAGAATAAATGTGTTCATTATAGCAATAATCTATGAAAAACTGTTTTTAACCTTGCGTTTTATTCAGTTTTAGACCAGTTTTTAGAATACTGTATATTTAACATACTGAAGGCTGTGCTATTTTTCATCTTCAAGTCTATTATATTAAAATTATATTCCTTCATTGAAGATTTGAAGACGGATTTCTTAATGTATTTAATAACAATTATTGACTAAAAAGTAAAACTAAAATTAATTAAAAGTTTTTGTTTATTAATAAAAAGCAATAGTATTTTCTAATTAAAATTTTTTTATACTCTGAGTGAAAGTCAGCTATATATCAGATATTATTGAAAATGATCTGCAATAAAATTTCTTACAAAAGGGAAATTTATTTCTATTGTACCTCCTAAGGTATTAATAGCAGTTTCTAAAAACGTTTGTAAATAAAAAAAAAATTTCATGCGTGATTCTGCAGTTGAATTTTATAAGTTGGACCATAGCTTGATATCAACAATGGAAAAAAAAATATGGTTTGAAATGATAGGAGCAACATTGAAGACTATTAAATTTGACGTCCATGATGAAATATTTTGATGTAAAACGTACTTAAATACGATGAATTAATATAGATATTTGAAATAAATTAAATTACTTTCGTGCAATTTACTATGGGAAAATTTAAATTTAAAATTACATGCTTTAAAAATTAATAATTTATCAAAACAGTTTTTGACTTTCCTAAAAGCTATTTGCGAATGTCACATTCCACTAACTGGCAAAACCATTTCAGATTTATTATCTACTACAACTTATCATCATTATTATTATTACTGTTACAGAAACCTTATTTACAAGTCAAGTGTTTTACAAGTGTTGAAAAAAAATTTATCTAGAATTTTTTTCCTCTTTCATTTCGTTGTTTATCTGTCTTTTGAAATTCACATGCATTGAAATAATATAAATATTGCCTATGAAACTCATTTGAATTATTCAGACAGTAAATGTGAAAGGGATAATTCTTGACTGTTCGGTACATGCATATAAGTCTCATTTGTATCGACGAGATTTCTTGAATTTTCACAAAAAATCCTAATATTGTTACTTAAGATTTTGTGTATATTTGAAATTTTGATTTCATTGAAAGAATTAAATGGAGAAAAAGTTCATTACAATATTTGTTGGAAAGAAAACGTACGAATTTCTGAAAATATTTGGATGCTGACTGTAGCTGAGTACATGCGTCGTTTTCACAAAGATTTACGTCAAGTTTATAAATAGTAGAAGAGACTAATATTTAAAACATTCATTGACTGAAAAAAGAAAATGATAATTTTTTATCAGAAATAAGCTACGGGAAGTAAATAGATGCATACAACTATTGTCTTATTTCATAATTAAATAAACTTCAAAAACTTATTAACTTAATTATTTTGTAAAAAACATTTAGATTGGAAAATATTTTTAAATATAAGTATTGCAATAAAAATTTCACCTACTGTTGACAAAAGATATTTTTATTATTTTCGGAACTCGAAAAAATGAAATGGAAAACAAGCAACAGAAACAGAAAACCATAGAAATTTTTAATACTATAATTTTCAATAGCAGTTTATTATTTTTTTCTGAAATGAATGCAATATCTTTATAATTATCGTATTATTAAATAATTATAAATTTTTATAACATATTTCCAACTTAAAACTCGTCATCTGACCGCGGCTCGTAATAAAGAGGTCCGTCCCAAAATAGACCTAGTGTTGCTTTAAAACGGAACGGTAATAAATCCAATTAAAAATTTAAATTATCCAATTAATAATTTATCTTAAAATATCGTTTAGTAAGCAAATTTGCTAATAAGTTACGTACATCATTTTCACTTTCTTTGGTGGTTGTTTTATTTTGTTACGAAATTTAAATAATAAAGTAAAAATTTGATTACAACATCAGTTTGGTACATTCCATTCGATTTATGCTATCTAACTATTTAAATAATTAATAAAATAATATAAAAATAATAATTTATTGGATGTTTATGACTCGTGCGGAAATTTCCTTTATGGATGAGTTCCAATAACATATTCATTGCATACTCCGTGATAAAGATATTATCACCTCTCTTTTTGGCATGAATATCAGAAAATTTGGTCGCAAGTGTCGCGAGTACTCTGTTTTTTTTATTTGCCAAAAGCCAGGTCAAAGAAAAAAAAAAAGAGAGAATGCCAATTTCGTTTTTTTTGTTAAAATGGATAGCCAAAATCTCGAATTCGAATTTTTTGACAATCTCAGTTCCTTCTCTTTGAATAGTTCAAAAAATTGTAGAAACAAGTAAAAAATGCATTTTATTGAATAAATTATTTTTTTTAAATCTAGCATCGTTTGGCAAGAATAACAAATGATTACAAATAATTTTAGTGCATCAAAAATTTTTGTTTCAACGGTTATTTTTTGGAAACCTTGAATCATTTAGTATATTCATTTATCGAAGGTCACAATGAATAAAATACATATTCTCCAGCATATTGATAAAAACTGGATGATCAGCCGACAGGAAGGGAAACGTCTGGGAAATTTATTATAATTTTATTAGTATATAATTTTTATCGAACATGACAATTCACTGGTGTTTTTTCATAAGTAGAATGAAACACCTATGGCAACTACTGAAAAGTAAATATTTACTGATATTCTAAAACAGACTAGGGAAGAGAAAGATTAACCACCATGTATAATTTATTGCTTATATGTATAAATATATAACATTTTTGACAAAAGTTTTTGTTTGCTTTTTCTTTCGAATGACAGATTATCGACATAATTGGCGAAGACGGTTTTGCTTACTAAGGGGAAAGACAGCCTAACTAAAACCCAGTTCCTGTTATAATTTCAAGCTTTAATGTGTCTCTTTTATTTAAAAAGAATAGATTCTTTTTATTTTAAAGAATAGATTTCTTCCTTCGAATTTCAAATCGATCATATCATTTGTTGCGATAGCGAAATTATGAATTTTTGGCATTCGTATTCAAAACTGGTTGTAAAATATCGAGCCATTATTATAATTCCAAGGCAATTTATTTTAATTAAATAATTATTTTACAGTAATTATTTTTCTTCTCTTCTCGGAGACCTTTTTGTTGAATTATGAAGAATCAGACAATCTTTATATTATTTCAATAAAATATTTGTGTTTTTTTTCAAGATTAATTTTAAATTTTATTAACACGGATTACTAAATTCTTCGAATGAATGAATGTTACGGATGGCATGAAATGGATGTTATTGAAAATATTACAAAATTATTTAAATTTTGCATTTGTTTAAAATTTCTCATATATTCAGAAAAAAGTTTTATATGATTTGATGTATTTCTTATATGATTTGATGTATATGAAACTTTTTGCAAGAATAATCTACAAAATGTATTCTTTCTATCTTTAACCTATAAAACGTTTTTATTTTTCTAAAGCAAAGAATAAAATTGATAAAGATCAATTTCCCACTTGCTTTTTCCGGTATTTTAAGTGTAAGAAATCAGGTAGTGTGCAATCTATTTTTTTATTATAATTGGTGAACTAAAAGTCAATGCAATTTTCATTTCTTTTGGAACATTTTCCTTATTTTGAGATATAGATATCATTTTGTATTCGTAAACGATTTTTTTTAAGAAAGTAAAATTATTGTTCAGATTTGATTGACTTGTTGGTAAACAGTGTGGATAGGGAAGATCCTACTAAGAAGGAAATAAAACATTTCATTCTTAAGCCTTCTGTCAAAGTGCATCTATTTTTGTGAGTAAATTCAACAAACATTTCTGAGATATGACTGTTTGGAAAAAATTCACTCTTGATGGGGGTGTATCTTGTACTGTTGATTAATATATTTGTAAAAAATTGAAAACGTCCTTTCCACAATTGAAGCTTTTCTAAAATTCACAAACTAAAATTTTTTAGCTTGTTTTTTCTGAGAATTAAAATTTATTTTACTTTGATTTTAGTTAAAAGAATAGAAGAATTTTTCAAATAAATTCAAGGAAATATTGTGCAATTAAAGAGAATAAAATAAGGCGACATCGTTCTGAAGGTACTAGAAACATCAGAAAAATATCAAGAGTGACACTCGTAGTTTTACTTGAAGATATAAAATTCAAACGAAACAATCCCCCCCCCCATACACACCATCTAAACAAACAAAAGAAGATATAAGAGGACTCAAGTAAATAAAACGTATATAATATCTTTTCCATTGACCTCCAGATTTATTAAACTATGAAAGATTCGGCACTGCAAAAAATAAACAGACAAAGAACAACAATAAAAAAATCCCTATAGTTTGTCACATCTTAAGTAATGAGGTTTTTTTTTTTTTTTTTTTTTTTTTTTTTTTGAAATCAAAAGGAAAATATAAGCACCTGGATATAAAAAAAATAAGCACTTTCAATACCCTTAAATTAGAACCATAAGAAACAAGCTATTTTTAAGGAATTTTAATAACCCTACGCCCCCTAACTTATGGAATTTTTCGAATTCTATTTCCTTGAAAGAGTATTGTACAATCAAAGAATCAGTATATATGAAAGAAAAGTAATATCATATTTACATGAAATTACATAAATGTAGTAAAAATGCCCAGACACTTTACAAAGCAATTTCAAATGAGTTATAATAGTACAAATAATGATGACTATTAGTAGCTGTATAGTTAAAATAAAAATTTAAAAATGCAGTGAAGAATTAATATTTAAAAATACAATAAATGACTCTAAAAAATTATTGGTTACTTTTATAGCTAAAATCAAGTGAAAATTGAAACTTTGTTATTTAACCAGTATTAACTTTGAAAGCCAGATATAAAACATTCAATTTTCTTAAAGCAATACTTAATTTAAAATCTAAAGACATTATTGAATTAAATAACATTAAAAAAGTTTAAAGATTTAGCGATAGAAATTATAAAAAATTTCTAAGCTAAGATTCAATAGAAAATACCCATCCATAGAAAATAATTTATTCAATAAAAATATTTTGTTTTAAATTTGTAATTTCAAAAAGTCTATTCACATGATGTTAATTTATTAAAAATATGCAACAAACACATTCAAAATATGTCATATCTTAGAGATTTGAAGTTCCTGCTGAATACAATTTAGCATGCTAACGCAATGGAAGTAAGAAAAGCCAAACAAATATCGTTAATTTTTAATAGAAAAATACAAAACCAGGTCTTACCTAAAGTTGAAACAAAAAAGATTATATAGCAAGTATAATGCGCACTCAGGCGAGAAAGAACAACGTGGTTATGAAAGATAGCAATAGCAACACATGTGACGGTCACTTCATAACGAATTTCGATATCCGGATTCGCAAACTGAACGACGTTACTGTATCCAGATGATTAGAGCCGTTCTGCGAATAGTCGGCCTCTGACCCGTCAGAAAAAATATGTGGACTCTGTCCTTTTTGAGGAAAGGGGAAATTCTTGTGTTTGTAGAAAGATAGTGCATTTCTTTGATAGCTATAACGATACGACAGGATGCAAAGGGTTTGTTTCTGTGAATGAAAGCTGCTATTAAATTTATTTTTAACTTTTCATTTCAACCTAATTAGAAAATAAAAGCCTTGTGATAAAGGAAACAAAAACTCTTTGATTATCAAATGTTAATATTATTATAGCAATAAAACAAAGCTCGAATATTCATAATCTTTCCTCTTTATATCATGAATGTTGGATTATGCTTATCGGTTTTAAGAATTCTAAATAATTTATGATGGAAAAAACCTTTACCATACTTTTTATTTGATTGCTCTTATTTAAATAAAGCAATTCCAGTTGATTCTGATACTTTGTTTTATAATAATATCATCTTATTATTATAAACAAATAGAATATTATGAGGAAAGAAATTTGAAAATAAAATATTTTGTGGATTACACTATTGTTAAAAATCAAAAAGAAAAAAAAACGACAAAAATTAACAGTTTTTTTTAATGACATATATTGAAATATCGGTTTTATTACTTATTTACAAAAACTCAAGAAATGCAGTTTTATCCAAAGAGAGTATTTAATTGCATGTAGAAATTAAAGATGCTTAATTATTAAAGCATTTAATTTATAAAGAGATTGTCACCCTTTCTTGGAGTTATTCTGCACAAAACTTTATATAGCAAGGCAAAAAGGAACAAAAATTTGACG
This sequence comes from Argiope aurantia, assembly GCA_026543865.1. Classification (NCBI taxonomy): domain Eukaryota; kingdom Metazoa; phylum Arthropoda; class Arachnida; order Araneae; family Araneidae; genus Argiope; species Argiope aurantia. The sequence continues at coordinate 116,924 of JAPMOR010071498.1, forward strand.
ATGAGTTCATTCAGGATATAAAGGGTTAAGTCAAGTATATGAGAATTAAAGGCATGCTTAACAAATTTAAACAAAGCTCATAGATAGCTGATGAAATTCAATCTTAAAGATAGTAAATGCTGCATTTGACAAATGTTTAAATGTTCGAGAAATTGCATTAGGGACAGCTGCTCATTAAGGACAAAGAATTAGCTATAATTTTATAATACCTCTTAAATGACTTAGAAATCTAAGACATGTTTTCGATATTTACAACATTGTTAACCATTGCCCATATAAAATTTTAAAGAGAAAAAGATGGCTTGAATTTTATTATTGCTGCTTACTACTTTCCGTTTCAAATTATTTTCCTCATTGAAATCTGTATGTATTGGTATATGGCCAGTGATTTTTAGAGACTATTACACACACAGTCTATTTAGGGTCCCAAGCATACGAAATATAGCTTTGAAATGTCGCTATAAAATCGATGTAAAAATGTCCTGTTATAATATATTATATCAAATGTAAAAATGTAATTCATTGGAAAGGAGTTTTAATCGTTTTTCAAGTAAACAAGCATTTTTTTGCTTTCAACTTCTAGAAGTATGGACGAGTCTTATATTTTCTTTAAAAAATCTTCTCGCCTAACTTTAATTTTAAAAATTAGGTCGAATCATTTCTTTTTTAAAATTTATTAAATGTTTCATTCGTGATCAGTTGTGATACATTAGTGCAATAAATGTCTCTTTTAAAAAATTTTTCTATTAACAACAGGGCATTTGCTTTCAATTAGATTTTTTGGTTAAACGCTATTAAATTCTCAAACCTGACATTAGCTTAATAATTCATCCTGAAATGAGGAATCAATTATTTCCTACACCATTCTTTACTCTCTCACATTTTGTTGAAAGCCTATTAATAATCATTTCAAAACAATTATTAGTTTCAATCATATATCGCTTATCACTTTCATTTATCTCTGAAGACGAGAAACCTCCTTTAAAAATGAGATATCTTATTGTTTTGCACAGAAGGTCGCAGAAATTTTCTAGAATGAATTCAAGATAACCCAAAATGAGACGAAAACTACATTTCTGCAATTTATCATCAAAATAAAATGCAATAATTATTTTCATGTTTTAATTAAAGTTGTGGCGGTGTGCGAATGCGCTAGGATAGAGCCTGGGACCTTTCGGTTAGCAGTCCAGTAACTAAACCATTCCGCTAAAACGATCGTTCGAGTAGAAGAGTCGTTAACTGGCTTATATGCTATTCACCACAGTACTCTCCCTCCAGTGAGACGGA
>JAPMOR010071504.1:0-11269 GCA_026543865.1 Argiope aurantia
CGTATTTTTAATGCAATATGCGCTAGAAAAAAAAAGATTTTTTTTTTTTGCGATAGATTAAGGTACGCTATTTCTTATTAGAAGGAGCAATGTTAACTCTCGCTGTAAACTATACATTTTTTTTAAATTAGAGATTGAGGAAAATTACAACTCAATTTATAACAATAAAAATTAATTTATATATTTTAGAAAAGTTAAAAAATAATTTTTTATAATAAATGTCTGATTATTGCCGAAAAACGCAAAAATTGGGCTGAATATTATCTAAAATTCTATTGTAATTTCAAAAATAAAGGCTGGACAGGCGCATTATCATCCTTTGGAGATTGTATGCTCCAAAATATAGTAGCTTCAGGTCAAACAATCTGCGTCAGCGATTGTCAACACACGCGCACATTTTCATTTAATACATTAGTTAAAGGAATAGAATGAAATATATAAATCAAGAGACGAAAAGTAGAAATATGAAAGTTAAACGTTCCTGATCATTACGCGTTCTTCTTAGTGGCTTTAAAAATTACTCTATAAAGCACTTTCTTTCTTAATTTAGGAAAAACGTCTTCAGTTTCAGATAAATTGGAAATATAAATTAAATTTGCCGGATCATTTTTGATCATAGAAAGCAGTAAAATTAAGTAAAAAATTGAATTTCTGCAGCTTAACATCTTCATGTTTTGCTATAAGGAAAGGCATACCGATCGAAACAATCGTCATCTAGAGAAAACACTATTTACTAATGTACCGCGAACTGTTTATTAAATACTAATTAACATCATATTTCCTTCGGATTTACATAGAAGGGAATATTAGAAAATATTTCATGGTTTATATGATGCATTTAAACCGACAAAAGCACTGCAACTTTGACATTTGATTCAAAATCTGAGAGGAAATTTCAGCTCTAAAAGATTCAATACATACTTCGAAATCAAAGAAAAAAAAAATTAAACGATATTTATGTGGCGAAATAGACTTCCGAGCATCACAAGTTTTCGTCAAATCACTGAATTATCTCTCTAACAATGTAATTAAATTATTTAATCCCAATTAAAAATATAAATCCTACAAAAAGAATTCTAAACTTCTCAGTACCTAAAAGTAAAATTTAATTTGTGGATACAATACCTTCAAATAACGCTTAATCCGCGGGTGAAATATCTCCAAAAAATTCTTATTTTGGAGCCTTAATTTATACCATTAAATAATCATGTTATTTTGACAAATTGCCGGTTAAAAACCAAAGCGATTTAATAATAAACTAATATATTTTATATTACATGGAGCATTATTTGTGTACCTGCAAATAATCATATTAATTTTAAGCATTGCTGGTTCAATTCCAAAGCTATTAAATTTTATATGAATATATTTAATATTATAGGGAGTATTATTTGCATAGGTAATATTATTTCTCCTTACTGTCATCCTAAGTTTTAACATTATAGTAAAAATAAGTGACACATCACACACACCTACTGACTACGCAGCAATCGCACCCAGCTCATAAAGCAAGTGTCTGGATGCGAGAGGTACGTGTCCACACGAGCCATTCAGGCTATCTTATTACCTCCAGTTTCTTTTGTTGGAGGTCAGATTGTTTTTAAATACAATATAAATTTTACAATACATTTCAATTTCGATTATAAAAAGTGTAATACAATAACAATGATACATATACATGCAAAATGATACATATACATGCAAAATGATAACTTGAACCATGAAATATATACATGCAAAATTATAACTACAACAATAATACATATACAATAATAATAACTATACATGCAAAAATATTTTCCACACGGGGGATATACAATGCAGTTAATCAAATGTAGTTTGGAAATTTCCGTAACATATTAGAAAAGTAACGTTCATCAAAACTAATGTTCTAAAATTACAGTAGCGATTCGAAGTTCAGTTTTTTTGATAAAAATTAATGAACAATATGAAGTTCGTGCGGATAAATCGAATTCATGAAGAAATGTCCAAGTCCTCTAAAAGATAAAATCAAATGTACTCAGGAAAATTGTCCAAAGCTTATTAGAAAGTGAAGTTCATAATAGTCATGGCCCATCGAATAAAGTTGCGCTTCGGAATTCTTTTTATGAAGAGAATCTGAATTTTGTATAAATTAATCGAGTTTTTAAAAGAAGTCCACGTCTGGAATTTCTTTAAGTCATACAAGGATGGAAGAGTTTGATCTGTTTACCATATGTGAAGAAAAATGTGTGGATGCTGGAAAGGTGGTGAACATTTTCTTTTCGAATTCTCGTCAGATGCTGAGCGGAAAACCAGAACCAGAATCTGCTTCCATGACGATCCCAGAGTGCATATTGTTGGATCAAATCTTATGGTTTTTCAGAACGGTTCGCATGAAGAGGGCTTCACGTATCGATTCTTCAAATGAAGAAAGGCTCAGGACATACGGGTGAGAGTAGACACATAAAAGAAAAAAGGAATTAATAAAATATATGCAAAACGATATTTATAATGATAGGTGGTTTTTCTGAAATGGATACCTGTCACATCCTTAGAATTTATACTAATTCTTAGTGATTCTTTATCCACGCGGGACTTTTTATAAGACGCTTAAATCCAAAGACTGACTCCGCGGCATCAGTTTTTGGACTCATGCATCTAATTACTGCAATAAGCATATTAAATGTATTGCTCAACCATTAGCTACCTTTTTTCCGAGCATTATTACTTTTAATTTCACAGAAATATTACTATCTGGACAAGTCTTACATTTTAATAATTTAAAAAAAAAGTCTAAAGCATGTAAAAAAAGAAATACAAAAATATTTAAAATATCTTTCATCATATGATTATAAATATACAAAGAAAATGCATATATAATAAAAATAATAATATTTAATATTATTATAAAACAACAAACAAAATAAAATAAACAGAGAGACATTTAGAAAATCACTTATAATCATCTTCATAATATCTTTATAAAAGTATTATAAAATTAGAAATAAGATTATATATTAAAAGTAATTATAAGATGTTATTAAAAAATGTAAAGTTTTGTTTGTATTGTTTATCCAGTCTTTTTATTGGAAAAAAGATGAAACTAAATGTTTTTACCCAACTTCAATATATTTCGGATACTTTCCATTTAGCCTACTATTCAGTTTAACTAGATATTTTTCATGGGATGATCAACTGTTAAATATCATTTTTAAACGAATTAGCTCTTTTTATTAGAAATATTGCTGGAGCAGCCAAACTGATATATATTAAATGTGTCACAATCTGGATACTGCAGCACTAAATTAAAAAGATGGATTTAAATGATCTCTGCTTATGCCAATATAGGCCTGCATAAAAAAAAAGAAAATCTATTTTATTAATTTGCAAGCAGTGCCTCTAAATAGCTAAACATAAATCTTTTTAAATTTAAATAAAAAAGTTCTTTTATGGTTTTATGTGGAACAATAACCAAGTTTTCATTTACCTTACTTTACAAAATTTATTGACTGCTATTTTTTGTAAATAGGGAGGAATTATTCGTAATAAATTTTAAAAAATTCATCAACTGCGGTTTTTGAAGGAAGGGAAAATGTTTGGTATGGATTAAATTGATTATTGAATGTCGTTTTTTTAGATAGAAGGAAAATATTTAATAAAATTATTATAGCTAGCATTTCTTATAATTTATTACTATTAAACCAATTAACAAGTTTCAATGATATTCCATTACCGACGCAATTAATATGTATTCCCTTAATTAGTGAATATTCCTGTCTATTATTTTTCTGTAACAAGATTTTAAGACAAAGTGGTAATATCAAAACATCTTTCAAATCTGTCGATCTAAAATGTAATCTACTTATTCATATTTAACTACATTGAGAGAATAATCAACTTCCACTCAAAAATGATCCCCAGCCTAAGTTGAAAATGCATAAGACCTTCTGATTTGGATAAAGTGAGCTCATTTTGATTCAGTGGATAAATTTAGTTGAGCGAAAATCAATTTTTCAAATCTCTCTTCTATTAAAGATTAAAAAAAATTGTTTCCTTTTTTAATTGCTTTATTAATAACTAGCCGCCTTTGACCACCAGCCGGTTCGCCAGTATTACCGCTCTCTAAAATTTTCAATTAAATATTTTAAGTAACTGGTCTCTTAAAGGATTCTCATACAAAACATTTTTAATCTTCAAATTTTGATAGTCATACCAAACTTATACTGATTAGATCGTTTCGTTCAATTTACTATATATATTTTGCTAATTTGTTGTCATTTCCGGCAAAACTTCAACTTTAATTTAAAATGTAAATGATGAAATTGCAATTAATATTAAGATATTTTTTAATAAAACCAAGCGTTTTATTTTATTTATCATCTTTATTGTTATTTATTAATTATTATTATTATTATTGAATGTGAGTATTGCAAACAGAATCACTCGGTATTTAAGTCTTATGTTAACTACAAAATATTTTTATAACTTATGTAATATCTTAAACAATAATTCAACAAAAATTTCTGAGATTCAGCATAAAATTCAGTTTTTAGTTTTGCTTTCAAAAGGATTGAAATGAAATCAATAATAATATTTTATTCCTGCTTATAAATATATTTCAAAAATTATGAAGTAGAAATTTAATGCAGTAAGGTATCATATTCTGGACACAACAAATTTTAAATAAATGAATGAATGTTTCTATTTTCCACGATCAACTAAGACTTATTTATGAAGTTTTAAATGTTAAAAATTTAGAAAAACTCAACATTTTCATAATCTTAGGCCAATTAATCTTGAGAAACCTGCGCGCTGATTGGCGTATTTTCTTTGAAGCGATCAATAGAAAATCTGAAATTATCCTTTTTTTATTGAATAGTGATATTCAAATTTTCATAAATCAGTCAGTTTAAGTGATTGGAAATTAACTCTTAAAAGTCAGTGATTTACTTGATTGGAAATTAACTCTATGACCACCATAAAATCTGTGCTTTCTCTTGTGGTGTATGCATTCTCCTTAATATCCGCTCGAATAAAACATCACATACAAAAGTACTACATAGAACAAACACATCAAAAGTAAACATAACATTTCAATAGTTGCCAAAAACAAAAGAGTGAACAATTAATAAGCAGACGATATTTAGAAAAGTACAGATATTTAGACTGGAAAATGAAATTATCTGAAATTAACCACACGCGCAGACGATATTTACATAAGTAAAAATATTCAAACCTGAAAAGGAAAATATATGAGCTATTCCATCAATAAATGCCATAAGTTTGTTTATATTTTTATTATTTTATGAGTCATTAAACATCAAAATGCGTCCGGGAATAAATAAACACCCTGTATAGAGAGTGTAAATGATCATAAAATAATTTTTCTTGAATTTATTTTTTAGGAAAAATAATATTTCTTATTTGTTTCATTTCCTACAGACACGTGCTGAAAATTATATTTTAGCAGATTTCATTTCCAAAAAGATTTAATTTATTTTTAGTTGGAGCTTTAATCAATGTGATGGCAACACTTTGAAAAAAGCTAATTTTTTCCCATGAATACGAAACGTGCTTAATTTTAATTTTTATTTTGTACGAAAGAAATTGTTGGAAAATATAATTAAAATATTTATTTAAAAATTCATTAAAAATAGAAATTTAATTTTAAGATTAAAACATTAGAATAATTTAAAAGATAAATTTTTGATCTTTAACTTCATACAAAAATCTTTTTTGTGCGGTAATATTTTCGGAAGTTATAGCAGAATCACGCCAAAATTTTGCTTAATTTTTAAATAAATAAAATTCTAGTTAAAAATTCGAAAAAATAACCCCCAGGTGCACATTCCCGGCCTCCAAGGTATACACATGACACATTTGGTAGCTGTAGGTTGAATGGTCTGGCCTGTAGTGCGCCAACATACACACACACACACATTGAGTTTTATTATAAGTATAGATAAATAACACGGCTATAGTTTTTCTCAAATGAATCACTAGAAATTCTAATCTCAGAGGAACAGAATTAATTAAAATAATCAAATTTTAACAGATGATTCATTTCTGAAATTAATAATATAGTATATTGTTACTGGCAAAAAAACCAAGTGAGCGAAATTTCTTTTGTCTCTCACATTAGGAAGCGGGCAGAAGAATGAATACAGTGTTCCCTTTTTCAGAAGCATGAACTAAGTTAAGCTAAAGAAAACTGTATAAAAATAAATCAGGCCCTTAAAATGTTTTCACATTCCATGCACATTCTATCGAAATCATCCAACACATTTTAAATGGCTCAGTTTTTGTTTACAGAATTAGCTATTATTTGTACAACACGACAATCTAAAGCATGTGCCGATGTGTAAAAATTTCATCTAATTAAAATTTAGCATGTAAAAAAATTAGAGACAGTTTTTTTCTCTCCTAATTTAACTGAAAGCTAAAATTAATAGATAAACAATTATTTAAGAGCTGTATTCAAATAGGACAAGCGCTATTATTTAAGGGCTATTGAAAATTCGCTTCGTTACAGTTCTTTCTCAGAAAAAAAGTAATAAAAAGGCATCTATTTTAATTTTATTATCTCTTGAGATATGATAGAGGATATGAAAGAATATCATAAAAAAAACCATATTTGAATCTGGAAATAGTTTAGTTTTTCAAGTAAAAAGTCTAGTTTTAGTATTTTACCATGAGATTTATTTACTGTTTCTACAAAGGCTAACGTTAGAAAAAAAACTTCTAAAAGATGCATTTCATGCTAAAAGGGCCTTTAAGAGATCATGAATGTGATGTAACTTACAATTTCCTCTAAACAATTTTATGATTAAGTAATTACGAATTCGAATTTAATAACGGTACTTGCAATATACTGAAAATTTCATGGCTTTTCAAAGTTATGATAATTTTTTCCTTGCTATTGGATGTAAAATCATCTCAATAATTAACGAATTTTCTTTTTTTAATCAATATATACTTGTTAAAGTATTGTGAGAAAATACTAAAAAAATTCATTTTGTAGTAAGTATCGTAACTAATTCGAAACAAAGTTTAACAAACAATACTTTTTTGTGAAGAATTCATTAATCTAATCATTGCATTGTTAAACCTTTTGATTTAACACTATGCAGTTCTGAGGGGCTTTTTATGCATCATTAAACGTGTTTTAAAATTTGCCTATTATTTTCCGAATGAATGCAAGCAGCAAGTGGCACAAAGCAATAATGATTTTCAGGAATCTAATACATTTCTGTTACATAAATTACAAAATGCCAATATATTACATCCATTTTTACCAAATATTTCGAAACTAAAATTATTGCTCTTGCGGAAACAAGAAATGGGAAAATACAAGAAACAAGAAACATTAAAAAATATAAATTGTTATGCAGTTTGTCGAAGGAGATTTTGTACTCGTCAAAACCTAAAAAAATAACTCATATTTCTTTCTAAATGTATTACAGAATTAAACAAAAAGTTTTGAAAACGTTTCTTCCTGAATTGTATTTAAAAACAGCACAAAGACAATAATATTAGAAATCAAATTACGAAATGCAGTTTAATATTTACCCCCCGCCATTTAGTATGTGTTCCCATTAGCGTAATTGTCATTGAAACTGCAGAATCATTCCTTCACTTTATTGATTTCTATCGAATTCTCAAGTTTCTAAAAATTGAAACGTTTATAAAACATCATCACACAAAAAGCTCTTTTTAAAAGAATTTTCTATTTTTTTCCAACAAGATTTTCTGAGTGCGTTTTGTATTGATGAGTATGTAAGAGGTTAATTGTCAATGCACACAAATATATTTTCACATTTCCCAGAATTTTCAAATGAGAATTGAACTACAGAATGGGTGTCAAAAAAGTAACCTATTCAAAATATTTTACAATTGCAATTTATTGTCAAATTCAAGATGAAATTCTATATGCTTTTACAATTTAAATGAAATCGATCAAAGAATCTAAAATAAAAAACTTATTTCAAAATAATTTGGTTAAAACATTTTTCATAAGATATTTCAAAGGCCCTTTTAAAAAAATAAATATTAAATCCAATTAATATATTCTTAGTAAATAAACATAAATATCGCTCTCAATAAATATTTTTGAGACATAAAATATTTATACTGATAAAAATTTCAATATCTTGGATCAATCTTGAATATGAAAAAGTGCAAAGACATCGCAGACACAATATGGAGAGAATCTGCATAAAGTAGAAAACTTAAGACAGCTCTTGCCATGCTTAAGAAAACAAACACTTTTTTTTTTTTTTTGTAAAAAAGAAAATAAAATTTGCACATATCTCAGTTGCTCACAAAGGAAATAATGTCAAAGTAGAGATAATTTTCTACATTAAACTTTTCCTACTCAAAATTTTTCCTTTCAGTAGAATGTTTAATATTTATACTTTTTTGTATATACAAGCTGGTACTTGGAAATATAATTCACTTGATCAAACCGACACACAAAATTTTTAATCAATGATTTCATTTGAACATTTTCTATCTGCAATAATTTCAGTTTTTTTTATGATGTCTCATTATATTCAGTTAAGCCATATTTCTTGTTGATTGGCATCCTCAAAATCAGTTTTAATGAAAGAATCTTTAATGTTTTTCACCTCTGCATTACACATTAGATATATTTGAATCCAATAATTTTTTCAAGGAATTTTCTATCGGCAAAATATCGTAGGGACTCCCTGAACCAAATCTGGCCCACAACCGAACACGAAACACATTTGCACTTCTTCTCTGCAACGATTATTTCTAGTGTTCCACCATATTTTTATGTTTTATGTTAATAATTATAGCATTAAAATAAAAGTTAGATTCATATTTATAAAATTTAATCAAAACTTTTTTGGTTTGTGGTTTTTCTTCGTCTTTTTTCGCAAAATTTTATTCAAATCCTGGAAAATGTTACTAGGATACAACTGTTATTTTGTATCTTAATTTCAATTCCTTCGCCGATTCTTCAGATGCTTTCACATCAGCTGCTATAATTAACGCTTTATTGTCACAGAAATATACAATTCACTATCATTATTTCTATATATATTAGAAGGAATTAGCTTCATATGAGATATAAAGCCAGCAGCAACATAAAGTCTCAAAAATCATTCCAAAAATAAGATTCTGTTTTAATGTGTACAGATTTCTTTGAACTTTTATATTTAACAGAACCATCTGAAATTTTGTTGCAGGTCTAAAATCCTGATAACGTTTGATATTTAATTGTTCTTTGATCCACTGGAAAACTTCTTTCCATATGCCTTTTTTCATGATAGGGCTCGAAATATTTTTGATTTCTTTAAATCCATATTTCTAAAAATGAAATTTGCTAATTTAGGTCAAATGACTACTGACCCATTCAAGTTTTATTATTTCAATTGAATGGCATTTTTATTAATTTCTGGCTTTTCAAACACTGTCATAAATACATCAGCTCCCATTGTTTAAAATATTAATATGCGTTTCAGCTTTCTTAATCTGTTACGGTTTGACTTTTTGTATATTGTCTTTTAAAAGTTTCTCTGTTGCATGCTCATCACAGGATTCTTCTTCAGATATAGATACTATCTACAGCTTCGCTTCAATTCTAATTTTTTCATTCAGGAGTCTTCTATTTAAAAGGAAAATCAGAATTTATGATAGTCTCTTGGACACAGCATTTGGAAAAATGCCACATAATTCCATTCTTTGATCAACCTCATCATATCCGATTCAATGGATTTGCATGGCTTTTCGAAACAATTATTTTTCTTTAAAAATATAAAAATGATAATGGATTCAATCAAGTGTAAGTGCTTTATTTTAGTTTTTTTTAAATACTTAAGATCAGATGCTAGAAAATGCAACTAAAGATTTTTCAGTTTTGTTTTAAGTGCCGAAGGAAATTTTATTTGGTCATTGAATTAACTTAATTTGTTTCCATTTCCAGGAGTTTACTACCTTCATTTATCAGTGATGTATATAATATAGTTTAAACATCCTTTTTTATTAAAACTTTATATTTTCAATATCGAATCTTTCTTTTAATTCGAAAGTTTTCTAATATATATATATATATATAAACCGTTTTAAATTAGGATACATTTCTGACATAGTCGAGGAAACAAAATTCAAAACTTCGATGTAGTGATCTTTCAATACAACCAATGAATGAAACTTTTTGAATATTTTGTCAAGTAGATCAGCTGACACATTTGTTATAACAATTTTTTTTTCTACAGTCAAATTTTCGAAATCCCTAACGATAAACAGGGAAACTTTTCAAGGATTTGCATATTTTATTTTGAATCTTAGCTTTTACGACCAAATGCTTTCGTAAAAGAATCGGGAATATTACTTTCATTTTCACGACCTATCTTTCATGATATAACTATTATAGCATCATCAGAAACAATTGTATGCACTTCTCAAGTATTTTTTGCTGAGAAAAAAACGAAAAAAAATTCTATTCGGAGTAATCTCTTAAAATGTAGTCTTAAAAGATAAGATTTCCCTTTGGATCTATAAAATTCAAAGACATCAGAGAGGCCTTGTAGTCAAGGATGGAATCACTTATTACGTTTGACAAATGATCTGTGAGGCTGATGTGGAGATGACCAATAAGTGATCAGTGAGAGGAGTTTTATTTGCTTCTATTGTTGAGTTCTGAGGTCTCAAAGATCTGTTATATATAGGCTCTGAAAAAAAAAGGATTACTGACCCATAGAAGATATTTCTGGAGATTTTGGTGTACATAGAAAAAAGTCGGCATTGAGGAAAAAAAAGCAAATATTTTTACTAACATTTGTAAACAAATTTTTGTGGTTCTCTATGTGCTTGTAACTTTTTAATAAAATCTTCAAACCTAAGGTGTATGTGGTGTTAGAAAAGAAACAACTTGGGAATTTTCGACAGGGAATCGGGTTATAATTTTCAAACAGACAACTGTAATTTTTGATCTAAAATGATTCTTTGAAAGTCCAACTTGAACAATATCACAGAAAAAAGTTGTTTTTTATATCTATTGTACTAAAAATTCTTCAAATATTTATTGTTTTTCTTCATTTTAATTCGTATTTCGCATTATATGTCTCAGTATCAAAATATTTGCGGAATGTCTCAGTTTTCTTTAAAATATTGATATTTTTTAATTTTCAGACCACTTGTACCTCTTTTCTGTCTTCTTCATTTCCTATGTCTCTTCTGTATTTCTCTCGTGAGAAATTCTCGAGATAAATTAAGATTTCCAGAAGCAGAATCTATTCATAAATGGTTAGCTTTTCTTTTA
>JAPMOR010071506.1:0-27774 GCA_026543865.1 Argiope aurantia
ATTTAGCGTAGTGATTGCATATTATTTTTAGTTTCAACAATATCCAACACATTTTTAATCTAAGAAGACATGTTATTACGAGAATGTTGTTTATAACAAGAAAAGATGAAATTAGACATGTTTTAATAATTGTATTTTTAAGTTAAGCTAGAGTATTTCTGTACATTTGCAATTAGGAAATTTTTGAGGTGTGTGGTAATACAAGAAGTAGCGTAATTACACGATACTAGCATCCCGTCAGATTCCATGTTTGAAATACTTTATAAAATACTGGAAATTTATTTTAAAGGATTTAATAAATAACGCTCGGCATTAGTGATGGTGTCAAGAAAGATGAAAAATAACATCAAAGCGATTTGTTTATTTTTCAGTCAACGAAAATCAAACAATTATTGTTTGTATATAATTAGAAAATCACGGTTGTCGTATGCTAAAATCATGTCCATTGGCATCTTACCAGTTACATCTTTATATGATAAATAGTAACAAAAATAAATTACTGATAAAAAGCTGAAATGATAAATTACCACTACTTTTATTTCCCTATTTAATGTATCTATATATACCAATGCAAGACAATCAGTATATCGAAGTAGTCCGACGTCTCTCAGGCATTCAAACTGAACCAGATTTTCCATAGATTGACTGCTTTCGTCTGATGGGCGATGTTGACTATCTCTTTTGGAATTTTTTGGTAGGAAGCGTATACTTTTATTAAAGGATTGCTTTCGGCGATCTTATAGATTCATCTGTCGTTTTAAATTGTTTTGCACGATCTTTCTTTAAACCTTTCAGGTCTTAATCTGATTTCATTAAAAAAATTATACATAATTAATGAACATTCTTTGATCCGGTAGCTCAATTTCTTATGTCTTTCAAATCTATTTGCACCTTTTATGCTTCTTATTCTGTTCTCACTGTTGCATGTTTTGGGTACATCATTTCATTGCCTAGTATGTCTGCTTTTTATTTAAAGCACATTGTGTTTCAATAAAAATCGGATATTTCGAAAAATCAGTTCACATGATGATATTGCCTTGGTGGATGTTTATTTCTAACTAATTTAAAAATAATTATTTATAAATTATATTTATAACAAAGATAGACTATAATATTTAATATTTTTTATAAAAAAATTGTTAAATATTGGTTACCAGTAGAGAAAACTTAATTTATACAATAATATATATAAAAAATTATACATTTTATGGTACATCCGTAAAAGTGATATCAGTTTTCTTATACTGTTTGAACAATGAAAGTAATTCAGTGACAGTAAATGGAAAATTCAAATCAATGTTGATAAAACAAGCTATCATCTTTTTCAAAAATTTTAAAAACTGCCCCGAAATTAAGCTTTTTAACTCTCCCATATCATGGAAAAATGAAGTAAAATATCTTGGTCTAATTCTCGATAAAAAGACTTACCTTCACCTCCCATATTGACAACATTTGTAAAAAATTCAACAAAGCATTTCGAATGCACTACTTACTAATCTGTTACAACTCTAAACTATCTATCAATAATAAAGTGTTCATCTATCTATTCTATCTACATCCAGTTCTCACTTATGCATGCTCTGTCTGGGATCATTCTGCTGATTGCAATAAAAAAAAATAGAAGTTATGGGAAATAAAGCCTTAAGAATGATCGCTAATGCTAAGTGGTTTATGCGTAGTGACGAGATTAAACACGCCCTCAAAATCAAAGATTTCAACACTATAAAAACTTCTTTGATAATCTCACAAATACTAAAAATCCTTCTGTTAGAAAAATTCCTTTTTATGATGGTGCACTTCCTGAAAATAAAAAGCGCCCCCGAGCGGTTCTTTTCACATAAGCATTAACTCCTCTTCCTCCAAGTGTCGTAACCACGCCCTTTCCGCCCATTTCCGTTTGTAGCTGGTTTTGCTAATGCACTCGAAAGATTTTCTGGTGCGGTCGGTTCGTCACCGTCCTAACTTTATTTCTTAAGGTTCGATCCTAGCCTAAGTTTTCTTTTCGTTTAACTCCAAAAGCCACGATAAATCATTTGTTAGCAACTTTTTCTAACGTTTATCAATTAATTTATCATTTTTATAATAAATCTTGTCACACTTTTTTTAAAAATTTTATTTTAGTTATTTTACAATTAACTAATTTCTGCTTCCGACATTGCATATGTCTTTCTGCACTCCACGGAATTTCACTCATCTCAAGTCAAAACTTTTCCACAAATGCAGTTGGTCAATGAACTATAATAAACCTCTATAACGTTGATTGAATCCCTTGACAGTTATTATTTATAAAGACAATATAACATATATTATTGTTATTTAAGCAATTTTAAAAAATCGGCTTTGCCGTATTCTATTAATAGAACTAAGAACAAGTCTGTGAGTTGTGCCACAAACAATTTGTCTTCATTAATTTAATCCAAAAAATATTGCATTGATTATTTGAATATAATTAATATTCTCTACATCTTATTTAATCATTGTCTAAAAAAATATTTCAAGAATTTATAATTCACTTACAAATAGTTTATCTTAAGGAATTGCTATGTATATGTAAATTTAATACTTAATTTTTGTAATATCGAGAGTAGTACAAACACAATCCTGACTACCAAGAATGGCATTTTGAAATATTAATTAGAACTTTCATTAATTAAAAATTAAACGAAAAATTTTGAATTTACCACAATAATTTCTAAACATATTTCAACAAAAGAAAAAAAAAAGTTTTATATCATTTTAAAGTTTGAAAAATTATATTTTCAATGATGCCAATGTTTTAACCTATAAATTAAATTTCTATGTTTAAGGGATTTTGTAAAATATTTTAACAATATTTTCTAACAATTTCCTACAAAATAAAAATAAAATTTAATTTGCTCGAACTCATTACATGTGCTTGGAAAAAATTAGCTTTTGTCATGTTGCCATCCATTGATCGTAGCTCAAATTGAAAATTAAGTTAACTATTTCGGAAAATTAGAAATAAAAGAGTAGAAATTTGAACCTATATCTGTATGAAATATAATAAATATAAAATATAATATTTTCTAAAAAATAAATGCAAAAAATTGTTTTTTATGATCTTTTACAATATCCATATTATTAATTCAACAAATCAGTTTTATTTAAAGCCAACACGGTTTAATACATTCAGGATATTCACTCTAATTATAGCCCAACAGCTACTTAGCAAACCTTTAGTGATAGAATTGCTAAGAAAATGTTTTATATAAAATAAAAAATTATATTTTATGTAACTTGAATCAATAAATGCTCGAATAAATTATGAAATTTTTACATACATTCTTTGCCGTAATCATGTAAAATATTCTTGAGACATTAATATTTTAAATGAAAAGAGTTGCACTCCAATCAATTAAATCAGTCACTAAAATTGACTGATGTAAGAAACTTAAAAACCACCCTTTTATAAAAGTGGGTAATTTTAGTTTATTTCATTCATTGAGTCATCCACCAGGGTTTCTCTAGATTAATTTGCTTGAGATTTAGAAAATGCTAATTATTTTAAAATTGTGCTATTATAAATTTCTTAAATCAGGCAGATTTAATTTGCTGATGATAGAAATATTTATTTATTTAAAAGTTGGTGAGTGTCAAAAATAATTCGCAGAATATGATTCCTTTAGAGAAAAAGATTATAAAAATCAAACTTCATAATTTTTCGAAGTATATTTATAGACCGAAATAAAACAAAATATTATTGACATCATTTATATCCTTTTAAAAGTAAAGCTAAAGACTGAAAATTATGATGAATCAGAGAAATTTTTGTTGAATAATTCTTTGTGATATTACATAAATTATGAAAATTGTCTGTACTGCACATAAGATTTTAAAGATGAACGACTCCTTTTTCAGTGCTCATGTTAAAAAAAAAAAAAAAAAAAAAAAATGCTTTTAACATTTAATCAATTCCACTTTAATTTGAAGTTGAAATTTTAAGGGAGATGACAGAAAATTAGAGAGAAATACATAATACAATGAAGAAAACGGCTTTAGGCCTCCATAACAGTATGAGTGAATTATATGACTATCAAAATTTGAAGCCTGAAAATATTTTTCTGGAAAAGCTTTAAGAAACCAAGTTACATAAAATATTTAATTAAAAATTTTAGCGAGCATTAATATTGGAGAACTAACTGTTTCCAATAGGCGGTTAGAGGATAAATAAAAACAAATATATCTACAAATATAATAAAATAAAAAAAGATTAACCTAAAATGATATTAATGTATTAAAATTGCGAGATTAAATTGCCCAAATTATTAAGAGAATTCTCTCTATATTCTCTGCTTATGGTCGCGAAATATAGAAGACTTGTACTTCTTTAGGAGAGCCCTCTTCAGCCAGAAGCTATCTCCTGTACTGGCGGAATTTGGATGTAGATTATACTTGGCGTTGTTGAATGCCCTGGACTTTTGTGGTTCTTGGTAGTAGGCAGATGTTCTGGCCCTGCTTTGCCTGACCTAATACCATAAGTATGCTTTTCGAATGCAAAGTAGTATGGAAATGGAGATTCGTCAAAATCCCCATTTCGAATTTTTTTTATTTTTTCTTTATTTTTCCTATTTTTTTCGTTATTTTTCTAATTTTTTTTATATTTCGTATACGGAAAAGTAAAAATCTTTTTACAGAATATATGTCAAACGGAGATTAAATATAGATTTATAACATTTATAATTAAAAGAATATTATGCGATCATAATATTCTTTTAAAAACATGTAAAAAGACTGCGTCCAACATTTTTGGTAGGGCGGCTCCTCTGCTATTAAGTAAGTGGTAACTGTTTTTCAGTGCTCATGGCAAGTATTAATTCCCTTCAGCGTAGCTCAGATGGTATTGCTCGCTTGATTTACGAGAGGTACCGGGATTTTTTTTTTATTTTATTTACAGTTTATCAGCAGAGGACCGAACTCCTAACCTCACGCCTCCGACAGTCTCGACCTCCAAAGTAGCTGGATTACAAGATCACGCCACTGATCTCGGTCGGCGGAGTCAGGTTACAATGGTATATATTAGTAAGTTCTAAATATATGTTGCTCAATTAATTGCACAGTAGGTTTAACTTGGTGAATTTTTTGGGGGATTTTTGTTCAGATCTTATTTATATCTTTTTAAGACAAGTTTTTCAATTTTGAACTGCAGACATTTTAATTTTGTGGCGCCATCTATTTTCCTTAATCTAGAATAAAAATTAATTCACAACATTTAAATGTGCTTATACTCCAATTTCTTTGATATAGCAATAACATGATAAACGTAACTAGATAAAGGATGTACGACTTAACCGATAGTTTTTCTTTTCTAAGATATACATTGGCTGTCGATTATAAACTTGGATAAAAAATCCATTCCTATAACCACAACTGATCATAAAATGAAGCTTCGATTTCCTTATCAATCTGCTGTTACTTGGAGAAATGTCATACAATGATTAGTGGACATTTCATGTGTCAGCCATTTGAAGTAGCATCTAAAATAGTGATATTAAAAAGTTTTCATAATTTGGTCAGTTTTAAAGAAGTGAGAATTTTTTTGTTTGTTTAAAACATGGGGGTGTCGACTATATTTTGCTGTATATGACTAAGAGGATTAGGAAAACACAGCAAAAATTTAGGTACCGTAACTTTTTCCAACAGTACATTTATCTATTTAAACAAGAAATATAATTTTTTACGTTATTTAGAAAATTTTTACAGTCTGAACTATGTACCTATATTTAATTGTTTGAGAAAAAGAATTAACTTCGGGTTCACAATTAGAGTGCCAACTTCGTAAATACGCAATAGAAAATTAATTATACATTATACTGCTTAAATAACCGAAAAAATAAATGAAAATCTTGTAAATCTGTATTCCCCCTTTTCTTTTTAGAGATTTCGGTTTATGTAAGGTTGAGTGATTATTTCGTTCTGCGTGAATTCAGAGAGGTACAAGGAAAGCCTATTATGGTAGAATAAAGAAAGAAAAATATTCCTGGTGTTTTGGGGGCAGAAAACCGTCAGAAATAGAAAAACAGATGATGTTTTCGTCGTCAAGGAAAGCTGAGTAGTTTTATTTCAATTACCAAATCCAAGACAAATTGATCTTCAATTTGTATCCCCTCAGCGGCTCACTTTCTTTAGGTGGGCATGGGTGTCCCAATTCCGAGGTACCCAGGGATCTTTTAATCTTTTTCTCTCTTCCTACTCCCCCCTCTCCCTTTCGCTATGCCATTGTCAAATGTCTGTACAACATATTTTGTCAGATTGTCCAAATTTCAGTGCCCAGCGTTTACAGTTTTTTCAAAAGTCTTGCCCTTCATTATCTTCCCTGCTTGATAAGACACCTCATGTCCAAATTTTTGCTTTTTTAAAGTTCATACAGTTTTATCTATTGATTCAAATCTTGATAACTTTTTAGCTTCTCCTCATATTCCCTTCGACGACTGTTTTAAAATGATATAATTTTACCCATTGTTTGGCGCAGTATAGTCAACATCATGGCACTTGCGCCATAAAACCCCAAACAATCCAATACAATCAATTTGTAATTTCGTTTAACAATATTATTTAAATGATTCAGATTCATGTTTATTCTATTTTTATAGGAAAATTAGAATTTACGAGGGGTTATAAATGTTTCATCACTAATTTTCCTGTCTCATTATATAAATGTATAAATATGTATAAATATTAAATGGAAAACTTTTAATTCATTTTTCTTCTGTTAATATTCTTCAATTAAAATTAAGTTTAAAAGTTAATGTTTCAACGAGTATTACTTTTTGTCTCTTAACTTTGATTTTAGGTTGGTATATTATCTATAAATTGTGATATGCCTGATTAAAATCTGACAAAACGATATAAAGTCTCGTTAGATTTAGTTACAAGCTGGCACTTAAGTAGTTACTCATTATGGACTTTCTTAGAAAGATTTTTCCAGAATTTCACCTTTTATTCTTAAGCAAAAGTTTAATCAATTTCAGAGCTTATTGCAAAAAATGTTACATCACTACGGAATTAAAATCTGCTCCACAAGTTTTGTTTCCAATCAAATCTTTATTTTCAATTCTTTGTTCACAGTAGCATTAATACTTTCAGCTTACCAAAAATTAAATAGATTGTGTTGACCACATAACATAGTTTCTATGACATACGGCAGTGTTTCCCAAAGTGTGGTACGCGTACCGCCAGAGATACAATAAGAGTTTGATGGGGATACAACTGAGATGAAAGTCAACCCCAGAAAATCACGTGACTCTGTTCAAAATGAAAGAAGGCCCAATCATCTGTGGTCCACTGTCCCTCCCTACGTGACCAAAATTGGAGAAACCTTTGATTTTTACCGCGGACGGGGTTTTAAGTACTCCCCGTCGCTTTGGCTTACTTGCTTACAGCAGTGCTTGAATGGAAATTCGACTACTAAAATTGATGCTGATACTCTGAAATGCATAACACAGCATTTGGAGTGTATTTATTCCCTGATTTAATAAAACTATTTCCCTGATTTAAATAAAAATATTGAATGGATAAGAGATACGTTTAACATTGACACCAAATCCATGCCAGAAGATTTGACGCATGCAGAAGAAGGGGAATTGTTGAAATTGGCTTCAGACGGATTTTTGAAAATTAAACATAGGGAGACATCATTCTGGTTACATAGATTCATTAAACATCATTCTGGTTACAAAAAACATAGGGAGACATCATTCATTAAACATCATTCTGGTTACAAATGCAACATGTGTATCCGGTTTTAACATAAAAAGTTCTGAAATACATCTTGCCTTTTCCAACTTCATATTTATGTGAAGTTGCTTTTTCAGCATTTGTAGAGATTAAGTCGAGAAAAAGGAACAGACTATTGGACGTGGAATCGCATCTGTAAGGATTCCTTTTAGTGAATTATGTATGGAGTATTCTACGTAATACATATAGGCATTTTGCAATTCCTAAAATTTAAGGTGAGTTTTAGTATATGGTTCCTATAACAATTATCTAACAAGAATGGGAAACGATGCTTCCTTCCTGCTAGTCAGACTTGTATGAGCGCAAAAGGTTAACATTGGATTAAAACTCCAGTATTTGACTTTATCAGGAACGAAGCATTTGGCGTATTTAGTTTCTGTTCGCATATATTTGATGTAAGACAAAAAATTATAAAGCGAATTATCAGTATTTTATTGTCTTAATTGTCGAGAAAATTTTTCCTCCTTGAGACGATTTTGAAGTTCGAAACATGAAGAGTTATCGGCAGAGTTTGGTGATAACATTGTGTGATGAAAGTTTATATGCCAGTTAACAACTACACTACCCGAGCAATTGCTTTTGTATCATGGTCATGTTACTGGACTGCTACCCACAAGGTCCCAGGATCTATCCTCGCGCATACCATTCGCCACAATTGTACATAAAGCGAAGAGGAGTAGATCGCTCTTTTACCTTTTATGCACTCGGAACTTTCCTCGGAAAAGTATTGACCAAGCATTTTCTGAGAGGTGATCAGGAAACGATGTCTAAATTTATAATGGAGTTGATTTTCACGTTGCGGAAATATGAAAAACTCTCAATGATTCAGCGTACCGAAATGAGTGTAATGTTTATTCAAAGATCATTATTAGCAAGTGGTTTTTATAAAAGTTATAAATTCTATAAATGAAAGGGAAAATGAAAACGAACTTCCATTCTTAAATAATTTAATAGAGATGCGAGCGAATTCCTTGGAAAGATGGTATTTGTCAGAAAATTGAGCGCTGAGTGAAGGAAAATATACTCTTAAAAATACATTGAATAAATACAAAGAAAATGGTGTAAATTGAGAGCATTTCCAAATCCTCTTGTAAACATTCTGTTTCAAAAATGTACAAAGTTTGATAGTTCATTCGAATTTAAGGCATATTGATTTACTTTTGCGATTCAAAAGAAATATATTGAAAAACCTAATTGAAATAAAATGCTTAAAATCTAGTCTACTATCAGAGTTTCTAAGTCTGAGACTGCCTCACTTTGCTCAGATAATCGGGATTTTCAATCAGGATCAGAAAATCAAAATAGTTTTGCATTGTTATATTTTCGATTTTTTAAAATTAGTTTTTAATATTAGTTTGCTTCAACTGTTTTCAAAGTATTTTGAATAAATTAATATCCATCTTCTTTTTTATTGTGAATTAATACCTATTCAAATAAGGTTTTATATTATTTGGGCTGAATTTACTTGGAAAAATTAGATTATTAACATGAATTTTTATCTGAGTAATTATTCTCCTAAAGTTTTATTCGTATTTTATTATTCAACAAATTATTTTTTTTTTCAGTTTCACCATGAAGGCAGTCTGTGACAAAACTTGTGAATGTGTTTGAATTCAAAACTGATATTACAGTGTCTATTATATTTTGCAGGACTGAGAAGAAGATAAAGATCGAACTGAAATAAGCAACTTAATAGTATATAACAGAAGATTCAGATATGCCTCAGGAAAAGTTGAAATCCGATGATGAAAAATCCTGATACAATAGCATACAGAGGATTATTACGAACAGAAATGGACAGAAATACAATTTTGTCCATTTCTGTTCGTAATAATCCTCTGTATTAAATATTTTTAAATTTATTAAATATTTTTAAAAATTCAGTAAAATTTAGAATTCCAAACTAAGAAATTAAAAAAAATATTTTCTAAATTGCATTTTTTTCTGTAATTTTGTATATTTAAATCCAAAATTTACATTTAAATATTTATAAATATTAAATTAATATTTTTTCCTTACATGGATTAGTTTTTTTCGATGCAAGATATTTTTTGTTTGATATTTCTTGTCTCTATTTTGTAATTAATATACTCACACATAAGTTCATCATAATTGCGCACTAGTTTATACTTACTAGGTATATGCCCATATCCAACATTTTAGAAATTGGTTTTTGGATCACAGTTAGAATGGCTACTCTGTAATCATTATATTTATTATTTTTTAAATAATTATGATAAATAATAAATAATTTTTTTTAGTGATGGCAATCACTGTTCAATTTTTTGATAATTTGTTGTATATTTTAGAATTCTAAGAGACACAAAAATAAAAGAGTACGGAAGATTCCATTGAATCTAGGTTTTACAAACGAACTATATTGATTTGCTTACAAATATTAGAATCCTAATGAAGGTTCTAGTAAATGTATCGTAGAGATTGAAAAATTTTGTATAAATTGGCTCTTCCGTGTATATGAGTAATAGATATAGAATTCAATTTGAAATTTCTTAAAAGAATTATTACTTTTAGTTTATAATAGTTATATAGTTTTAATTACAATTATTTGTGGACAATCAATAGTCTCATTACTTTAGGCTAATCAAGTTAAGGAAAACTACGGGCGTTGATTGGCATATCTTTTTCGAGATGATCTATAAAATGTTCAAAAATGCGCTTTCTTTTATAAAAAAAATTGATATTCAGATTTTTCAAAATTTACTCACTTTCTGTCGCAAAAGAATTGACATTTTCCTCATTTTAAAATTTTAATCTCAAAAATATTTTATTAAATATGACTTATTGGACTAAAGCTGTGTATAAAAATTTAAAATTTCCTAAAACATCAAAACATTTATAGATTTAAATTTTATAAAATATTCTTTACTTCATTTAGACCAGTTTTCTTATTAAATTCATATGCCTAAAACTAATGGTTTAAATATTAGCTGTATGGACTCGATGAGAGTGGATATCTTGTATATATAAACCATGTTTATCTTAAATATAATATAAGTATTGAATTAATAATATGTATTTATTTTAAAAGGTCGCAAAAATTTAATTAAAAATGTCCTTGCATTCATTCTTCTAAAAAATATCATGTTTCATATCTACGTCATTTCATATAGACACGTGCTGAAAATTTGAACTTTCTAGGTTCAATTTACGGTGAGAGTTAATTTAATCTTTTTTTTTTCTAAACTTTTGCCAACGTGATGGCAACATACTGGGGAAATGCAATTTTTTTTTTTATGCTTAATATGCTCGCTCAGGTGAAATTTTATTTTTATTTTGCCTGAAATAAATTGTGAAAAATATGCCTAAATTTTTTTATATAAAAATAGGGGAAGGGTGACCTATAAGACAATATAATAGGTATCAAAGGAAACAAATGTCTGAATTTTAAAATGATGTAAAAATCCTTATATCTTAAAATTAACATTTGCTTATAATCATTATATATCATTGCATCATCATATCAATTGCAGTAAGAATATAGCATACAATATTTCCTTTATTAAAGTCATTACATTTTTGAATCTCATTTATACGCCTGCTAAAGTACAGACCGACTGACGTTCAGGATCTTTATACATTTCGTTCAAAATTTAATACGGGAGTATTTTTAGATATTCAATTTGTATACCAAATTTTATCCATCTAGCTCTTTACATATTGTACATGATCATGTTCACATGTATTCAAACAGCCAGACAGACAGATTTCTGAATGAATTTCTTCGAGAATTTCATAAAAATCTTCAAATTTAGTGTAAAGATCATATACCAAATTTTATCCTTTTAGCTCAAAGTGTTGTTGACTTATTGTCTTCACAGACAGGCAGATTTAATTCTAACTTTTTCCCTGAATTCAGAGGGGTCCGAAACGGAAGATTTGTCAAAATTTTGGGATCAAAATTGTTGACGATTATAATACATGCACTTTCCCTATGCATACTTCATGTACGAATATACATATATGTATAGCAGAAAGAAAAAAATGAACAATGCACTCGATATCCACAAATGGATGATTTTGTAAAATTTAAAAATGTACAAAAGCTTTTTTTTCCTGTTGTATCACTGATTAAAAAAACTAGCTTAGAAAAATTGCAGAATTTCGAATCATTATTTGAAAAAAAAGTGACATTGGTTACTTATGCAGTATTTTTAAGGATGATAATAAAAAAAAATTCATCAAATAATGTAATGGTACAATTATTTTTGATCAAGTATTATAATTTTTTTAAACAGAAATATAAAGTCTAGTAGATAGAACTTTCGATTTCTTTACAGAAACGGATAAAATAATAAATGTAACAATTCTTTATCATCCATATCTTGTGCAGCTGATCTTTTTACGATCCCACTTGATCTATATCTTAATCGTATTCTTTTGAAGCAAACATAAATTGATCTCAAATTCCACAACATTAGGAAAATAAAGAAATTGATAAGTATTTACACGTGTCCCATAATAAGATAGTTATATGTGTTTATTATTTTTCTTCCCGCAAAATTGATAAGCATGGGAAGTTTCTCAAGAGCTTCAGCTTCTTTGCAGCTTAATCTTAAGATAAAAATAATAAAATTACTTATATTTACTCACTCGAATCTTGAGTTAAATACCGAATCTACACTGATGAAATTCACTTGACAAAAATGTAAGTTGATGATATTCATGTTTTCCCATAAATTTTAGGAATTGTTGCATCGGTACAATTTAGTTCTCAAAACAATTAATTGATTCAACATGAAAACTTCGATATTGAAAAATAAATATTCAATAAAAATTTGTTTATAGAATTAGATAGATAGGGTTACATTTTGATAAATAGTATAATTTTAATAATCTAAAAAAAAATAATAATTCCTCTCGGCAAGCTGGAAGGCAAAGGTAGTTGATTCCTTTTCATCTAAGTTACGATCTTCAAATTCCTTTCAATCCTTAAATAAAAAGCAGTGAGAATGGTTTTCCCGAAGCATTCTCCCATACCTTCCAATCAATCTCCCCATCCTTCTTCCCCCATAAACTTGTGGACCTTGGATTAGGTCACGTGTTTATAATTTGCAAAGTAATTACAAATTACAGATTTGGTAACAGTCACAAAGTATAGATCTTTGGAATTTATCTACCATTTTCGTTGAATTTATTTCGAGAATATGTGTTTTAGATGCCAACCGGTTCACACCAAAATTTGATATGGAATTACAATTGTAGTCACAAAACTATATAAACAATTTCATTGATTTAAGGTAATTGTCTTTTTAATTATCGCACTTATATGCACGAGAAGGTACGGAATGACAGATGGTCAACCGCTTGACAGATTTGGTTCAGAAGTTGATGAGAATTTCTGTTTTAGATGCTAAATCTGCGTTTTTATTTACATATTAATCCAAATTTTATTTACATAGCTCTTTGCGTTTTATAATTACTGAGTCTATTTGTACACAAACGGCCGGACAGATAGACTCAGATCTTTCTCCGACAATATTTTGCTCACCACTTGACACAAATCTATAAATATGTCGAAAAAACCGTATATGAAATTTCATTTGATTATTTGAAGCAACCTATTGCAACCTCTATATTTCTATAGAATAATTTAGCATTTATTGAAAATGAAATAATTTCAAAGTACAATTATTATAAAAATAATATACAAGTCTAGGTGTATTACATCATTGAAAGGCTTCGAAGTTTCTAGGAAGCTCCAAAAGTTTGTATTAGTCGGTTAATTATCGTTAGCAAATATTGCTCTTTCAATTCAATGTAAATAATAACGTTTTATGGTACTAAGCTTATAGTTAAGCGCAAATTTATCGTTTGATTTTTCATATATATTGCAAGTAAAAAAACCCGTCAGCTTTTCTTAATTAATATTGGAAATAATATCTTATTGTTATGCATTTAAATATTTCAGTTATAACAATTCTTTGGAGTAAAAGAAAATGTATCATCAGATTAAAAAAAAATTCTTCGGCATTATTGTATTTGTTATTAACTGCATGCCATTGGCAAACTTCAGGCTTAACCGCATGTCGTTGACAAACAATCAGTAGATTAGCATGACATTTTTTCCGATCGTTTTTGGCAATTAATTGCTATTAGTCGGTTAATAAAAGAACCTATATTTGTGTTAATGCCGTAATGATTGCCTTTTATTATTACAATAAGCTTTAATACAGTATACTCGTAGTAATGCGGAGGGCAGCAAACCAAAGGTTCATCAAACTAACGAAAGCTCCAGAATATCAAAGTTCATTTTAAATAATATATAAAGATCTAAAAAACAAACAGCTAACAGCTTTTGAAAATTTTTAAGCTGATCGTTTTTACATAACGTTGCCATTAAAACGTTTTCATCTTTATTTTTATTTAATTGGTTTTATTCAGCTTTTAATCTTTACTCTACGTGCATTTAAGCAATTTCAAACTAAGGAAATAAAAGAAGGGAAAAAAAAAAAAACCATTTCGTGATGGGTTTTTTTTAAATTGGTAACATAAATTTTAATGTTAGAAACAGTCAAAATGAGAGATTTATAATCACTTTTTGAGTCCCAACTTCTGAGATTTCTTTTTTAACACCTGTGATATTGCAGTTAATACAAAAGTTATTTGTCTTGATGAGGCGCTAGTCTGGTTAATTTGATTTATTTTTCTATCTTCAATATTAAAAATGTTATAGCTAAAGGAAAACTTCAACTCCCCCACCATTTCCACCCCTTTGAGCTAGGTAGCCCATTTATGAACTCATCCGAGATTTTTACTTTTCTAGCAACGTATCCTAAACCGGTTCAAATCCAAACAAAATTAGTCTAATTTTCTTGTTCACAAGATAACAGGAGAAACGCATTATACGTATATATATGTGTTTAAGTGTGTGTAAAACATAATTTTGAGCAGTTGCAACGCCAATGAGAGAAAACAATTTTGAAAATTTTAAGACTTCGTCTTATGCCATCCCGGGAGGCATAATTCAAGTACAAGAAAAAAGCGACGAGATACGTGAATCTAAAGAGCGGAAAAAGAGCAAAAGAGAGTGAAATATTTTCACCCCAGTGATTTTATACTATGAGATTGTGATATGGATTGGTTTGACACTTGTAGACTTAGGAAAGGGGAAATACTGGTATCTTTTAAAAGAATTTATTAGACATAACAAATTTTTGTCCCTTCTCTCGGAGCGTGACAACTATCTGTTTAAAGTAGGTTTACAAAGCTCGTGTATTATTAATTAAATAAAAAAGATGGATTTTGATACGGAAATAAGAGAACCTTTTAGAATGAAGTTAATATGGGCTAAATTAGGATAAATAATTAGGAAATAAATTAAGATTTAAATGAGATTAAGAGATATCATTACACCCACCCACCCACACACACACACACACACACACACACACACACACACACATATATATGTATATATATATACATAACTTTTGAATAAGGATGGTTTTGGGTTTTAGGGATCATGATTAGTGAAGAACTAAAGAAATTTTCGCCTGGTCATGAGAACCATTACAAAGGGTAGTCTCCCTATAGGAATTTACTTAAAAAGAGAATAAACTAGAAAGTATATCTTTAGTTGTTAAAATATTAGAATATATAGTAACTAAAAAAAATTGAGAGTACACCTTACTTTTAGTTGATAAATCCAACTTTCAATATAAATAGCATATTGCCGGGAAGTGCAAACATGTTCTTATTTTTACACGTAACAAATGACTTAATTTAGAGTAAAAATAAAGAAAAATCAATGAAAAACTTCTAAATTGAAAAGTTTCAGAAGCATTTTAAATAAACATACGCAGAATTTTGCCTCAAAAAATAAACCAATGAAATTCTTGTAATATCTCGCATAGAAAAAACATGTCAGTATTTAGTTGCACATCTTTTGGCTTTTATAATGGCCTCTAAATGTCATGTGGTGGTATCTGAAGACATTTTACCCCATTCCTCTTGCACCACTTGTTTTAAATGGGTTTTGTGTTTTTGGACCACTGCTTTGTGTGTGGCTTACAGATAGATATTCAATGGTATTGATGTCGGGGTATTGTGGTGGTGTGTGTAACTGCTGTTTTCAATGAAAAAAAAACACCACATTTTGACTTTACGTGCATTCTGTTTGGGGTCGTTGTCCAACTGGAAACTGAAATTTCCATCTAAACTCAAATTTTTAACACTTATTTTTAGATTTCTGCGAAGTATATCCAAGTAAACCATATCGTTTATAATGCCATCTATAAAAATTAAATTTTCTAGCCTGGATGAAGCCATGCAATCTCAAATCATGACGGAGTCACCGCCATGTTTAACTGTAGGACTTAAATTTTTTGGATCCAAAGCAGTATTAGGTTTCTTCATACGATGGCTGTCACTGCCAAAAATGTTGAGTTTTCTTTAATTACTAAATATAGCTTTCTTCCAAAGATTATTGGTCTTCAATTGATGAGCTTTTGCAACTTCAAATGATTTTTCTGAATTTGCAAGCTGATAAACGGTTTCTTTCTAACAATGCGACTTTTATAACTAGCTTGTCATGGCATTTCGCACAGTTTCAGTACTTACACTTCTGCCTAAGATTTGAAAAGTTTCTGCAACAAGTTGGATGAACCATACGGTTACAGAAATCTGCAGGAAAGTGTTAAAAGTTTGGGTTTAGATGGAAATTCCATTTTCTAACAGGACAACGACTTCAAATGGAATGCACGTAACGTCAAAATATGGTGTCTTTTTCATTGTAAACAGCAGTTACACACACCACTACAGTACCCCGACATCAATGTCATTGAATACTTGTGAGCCATACTAAAAAGTGGTTCAAAAACAATAAAATTAGAAACAAAACTCATTTAAAACAAGTGTTGCAAGAAGAATGAGGTAAAATATTTTCAGATGCCACCAAAAATGGATCGAATCGCTACCACGACGTTTAGAGATCATTATAAAAGTCAAAAGATATGCAACTTAATAGTGACACTTTGTTTCTATGCGTGATATTGCAAAAATTTCATTAGTGTATTCTCACTCTTTGAGGCAAAATTCTACGTATGTTTATCTCAAATGCTTCTGAAACTTTTCAATTTAGAAGTTTTGCGTTGATTTTTCTTTATTTTTACTCTAAATTAAACCATTTGTTATGTGTAAAAATAAAAATATGTTTGCACTTCCCGGTAATGTGTTATTTGCATTGAAAATCGGATTTATCAAGTAAAAGTAAGGTGTACTCTCAATTTTCTGAGCCACTGTATATTAGAGAATAGGTGAACCTTCTGTTATTAAAACTTCAATAGTACAATAGTTTTTGAGAAAATCATTAAAATGTAAGTTTTTAATGCGATTCTTTGCTGCTTCAATATAAGAAATTTTGATATTACAAGTTTTTTTAATCCTGTTAGATTGTGAGAAAATCAAATTGTTGGAAACTTTAGAGTTTAAATTAGAATGGTAATTAATAAGTTTAATTACTTAGAAATTAAATTCATCCCTCTTATCATAAATACCCACCAAAGTTTTACCATTAGACATTTTTACTTTTAAATCCAATAGGTAGCGTTTGTTACTAGTATATAAGCTATTCAAAAGTTTTGGTGTAATTTTCTCAACATAGGCTGATTATTGTGCTTTAATATTTTAACGAATAAGCATCTTAACAGTATATCACCACTGATCACGGTTAAAGTACATTGTAAAGGTAAAGAATTTTCCAACCCACGCTTTCCTTTTGTTAGAAATTTTTGAACACACACTTTTTAAATGGCAAGATAAAGCGTGAGTTTCTTTAAAATTCTATTTCATTTAATTGCGAATAACGGAATTGCTGAAAAATAGAAAAAAATTATGCAACTTTTTGAAATTTAACAAAAATAATTAACAATTTCTGTATAATAGTTAATAGTATAAATTATACGACTTATTTAAAAAGTCTAGTTAAAGAAAATAAAATAAAAATTACTTTGAATGACAGCTTTGCAGCGTTATTGAAGGAACATCATATCCTCTTCCAATATCTTTCCGAGTTTTTTCTTTCATTAACCGACGTATAGTTATTCTGTTTTCGGATTTATTTAAAAAATAGCAGCGAAAAATGAGAAGTCTGTAAGCATATGACAAAAAATTGTATCAAGCGGTAAGAAATAAAAATGTATCGTCTGCATTTCTAACGTATTAGAAGAAACTGAAAAATCGGTTGCAATTTATCATCTGCATTTTAAGCATATTTGAAGAAATTAATTATCGCTTGCAATTATTCTTTTTTTTTTCTATTAAATGTAGATAATAAATTTTTATTATAAAAATTAAGAATTTATCAATAGATGTTTAAATTATGTTGGTGGAAGAAATCATCTGTTTATTTCTTAATTAATATTGTAATTAATATTTCTTAATTAATATATATATTTCAATTATAACTATTAATTAGATTAAAGGAAAGTTTTCATCAGTTTTTGAAATATATATAATATTCTTCTGCACTTGTTTATTAACTGCCTAACCTTAACCGTATGTCAATGGCAAACATAGTCAATAGAAAAACATGACGATCTTTGTCAATCCTTTTGGGCCGTAAATCATTATTAGTTGGTTAATAAAAGAGTTAAAGCCATAACGGTTACCTATTATTAATCCAATATTTTTTAATACAATATAATCTCAGTAATACGACAAACATCAAATTAACAAAAGCTCTGGAATACCAAAACAAGATTCATTTTAAATAATATATACACACACAATATATTTTGATTTAAAAATTAGTTCTTTGATCACTATTAGAGTGAACACCTTGTGCGCTACAAAAATTTCTGTAATTCTTTAACCATTTTTTTCAGTAGTGTGTTGTAGGAAGATTTTTAATATATATTTTTAATAAAGATTTTTAATATTTATTAAAAATCTTCCTACAACACGCTACTGAAAAAAATGGTTAAAGAATTACAGAAATTTTTGTACTCAGAGCTTATTAAGAACTTTTAAGAAAATATTTAAGTGAAATGAATTGATAAAGGCAATTAAGATATTAAAATAATTTTAAAATACCAATATATAACATGATATAATATTTATAATAAAAATGAACAATTTAATAACATTTACCCTTTAAATTCCCGTACATGTAAAAATCTGCAACTATAAAAAAATTTAAAAATACCCCTTCCTGATGATGAATTTGGAACATGTTCATAAATAAGAAGTCAGATAAAATTCTAAGAATATGTTTATAGCTAATATGCAGATGTATGACCCTAAAATATTACATGTTTGTGTTTTGAAATATTTTTTTTGCCTAATTCGATTCAAATTTTGACATCTCGTTATATAGATAACATACAAAAAATTTTTTGGTTAGTACTTCACGTTTTTCAGTTATCACGTACTGAAATCATTGATAGATATAATTTAAAAATATATTTTTCATTAGTATTGAGATGTATGATCCTGCTACCTAATTCCTTTAACTGTTAGAATAGACGTAGTCTAATTTAGATATTCTTTTTTCAGTTCTGAAACAAAGCTTCCATATAAAAATTCTTGTAATTAGCTGGCTAGGATTTCGAATCATCGCAGTTACTAACCAACCAATAGACACTATTTCTACCTTGAAGATTGGAGAATTCCGAAATGTCTAAAACGGGGAAGTTCATCTACATCACCCTGAAGTCGAAAGTTTAGACGATGTAATAATCCGCTTGTATTTTTCGAGTATAAGAAACTTCTTTGCATAAGAAATTAAGGCATGGAGTCGCTTATACATGCGAATCGGAAATCCTTAATATATATAATCTGAATAATGATATTTTAAACTTTTAATTTAATCAAATTAATTTCCAAAACTTTATCTTAATTTAGCCCAGAGTAAAATATTCTCTTATTTCCTGATTTCATTCCACGTATGAAGCCGTATAAAAATTACTGCGCAATCAATCTACGTATCAAGTGAAAGTGATCCCTTCGGTGCCCTTGCCAAGGTGTCAAAGGTCAAAACGTGTATTCAATTGACACTTGGCCGGAAATACCATGTTATATAAGACTAGTGATGATTTGTTTCGCCCTCTCCCTTTCTTACTTCTGCTTTTGTGCCGCGCTGTGGCGGACGTGCCTTGTCCGCGTCTCTGCTTGTAAATAGTTATGCTTTCCATGAATGGATATTAAAATTATTTGAAAAATGTAAAATGTCTCTTCAATGTCTTCAAGCCTGCATTCTGCTTCAAACAAAATAAGCTTACATATATACATGTATATGAAATCTTTTATATCTATCTATATAAAGATCTCTATTAATACTATTTAGCAATAATGACGAAGAAAATATCTTTTAATACCATATAGGTTTATTTGAAAATTGCTTTAGTAAAAATATTTATATTACTTATAAAAATATAATAGTATTTTTTGTAACAATTTTTAGTATCTAATAGCTCTTTTTATATATCATATTTTTAGTTCTTGAAACATAATAAATTAATAAATGAACCTACTAAATTTATAATGATATGAAGGAGGGGGGCTTACACTCATTTTCTTCTTTTAGAAAGACAAGAATCGTCCTTTTTTTTTTATTGTTATCGCTATGTGCCTCCCACGTGAACATTTTTTTTTCATGTTCTAATTTTTATTTACTTTTATTTTAGGTATAAGTCAAGTGTTTATTTTGGGGTGGTTCTCCTGACCCTACTAACCATCGTCAAAGCAGAGACAAACTCATCATTATGTGAACAAAAGGAAAAGCAAAAGGCGTTGTTGGATCTTGCGAAAGAATCGATCAACAAAGCGAAAGACCTTCACCCAACTTGCGGTGAGCATCCAAAAAATTACAATGCTCAATTTTGTCATTGTAAAAGTGATTTATTGGATGATTAATCATAATAGATTATCATCCAATTGACAAAAAACTTCTATTTACTTATAATATCTGTAATTAATTTTAACTGAGGCTAATTATAAAAGATGATTTTGTAATTGCTGGCGCAAATTTAAAGATAGGTTTAGGTGACCGTAATAAATCGATTGTGTAACGTATGTTTTTAGAATGGGACTATGATATAGTAGTCATTGACAACAAAGCCCTCACTTATTAGTGAAAGCGATGCATCATTAAAATAAATTAATAAAGCGATGCATCATTAGTCAGGTATGACTAATGCATATTAATCAAAGAATTCACACGAATAGTTGGATTGGAATGGCACTTAATTACTTAAAAAGACCACGCATTTTACCGAGCTTGTTGAGCTTTGTCAAGCTATTTTTATCACTTTCAGCGTATGAAAATCTCTTTGTAGTATCTGACCATGTACTTACCAAAGAATCAACATGAGTGTTTGGACTGGAATAGCACCCGATTGCTTAATAGAAGCAAACATTTTACCGAATTTGTTGAGTAATCTATGATCAGGATTTCGAGCCCGGAACATTCTAGATTCGAAACTCAATTCAACTGAACTGAAGAATAGCTTGTTTAAATTATCCTAGTGTACTTTAAATCTATCTATGTTAAATGTCCTCCTGCTGTTGAGGGTCGAGATTTAAAGAGGAGGCACTGATTCAAATGTCCTTATAGCCATCTAACAAAGGCGGAAAATTTCAAGATCCACCTCAGAATAGCTTTCATGTTAACCCAAAATAGAATGCAAATGCAATCTAACATAAATGGCCCATTCGGTATGTTTCTACAAGATATCTTGCTTGCCACATATATAAAATGCACGTCATAGATCGTGTTTGTATAATGATGTGTATTCTTCAAAATTCGTATAAAAAATCTGCTTATTACAGAGCCCTCTACCGCCTCAATAAAACGTTTCCGTCCAAATTCTGTATTACAAAACCAACTGGTGAAATCAGCTCACTGATGTTCACTGAAAGTTCAATGGCTCTTTCTCATAGGGCCAATCTACTAAAATGTCCTGTTGATAAAACATAGGTGGATAAGCAAATTCCCAATAGAAACAACAATAATTCAAAACTGATTTCATCCCTCATTTCTTTGCGTTTTACATGCAAAGGAATGATGAAATTCATAGAATGGATGAATACATTGTTTAACACTTGACTGTTATGCCATGTCACAGCCATATTCGTTGACTTCCATGATGCCACGTTGTCATTCGAATGCATCATCGATCATTGTTATGTTGAATGTGGCCACATGCTACTTTGACTGCCATGATGCCATATTGGCGTGACAGCAAAAGTTCTCAGCGAATATATAATTGCTCAGAAGAGTTACTCAGCGCGTGAATCGCCTGTAATTCATACATACTAGCTTCATATTAGATAGTTGTTCGTATCACAGGCATCAATTATGGTAGTGAGCTTGTTAATCCTGGAAATTCGAAATTTCAATTTGAAAGGCTTCTACATAAATACAATTGTCTTCTGTACATTTGAAAGTGCTGCAAAATTTTCTCTAAGGGATTAGGTTTGGAATGACTGTAAAGTTGTCACAGCTCACGAATTTATAAAAAGCCAGCCAACACTTCTCTAACAGATTGTTATATTGGAATAACTATTACAATGCTCACACTAGTTCCAATTTCAGTATTATTTTGATATTTTATTTTCTGTCTTCAATAACATGCTTACAAAATTTCAAAGCCCATAGTTTTTTAATTGTACAGTTATATTTCAGATAACGATTTCAACAATAATTCAACAAATTCCAGTGAATGCGGTGCAAAGGAAAAAGTTTCAGCTTACTTGGATATTGCGAAGAATCTGATAGATGAAGCTGGATCTAATTACTCCGATTATTCAACTTGCGGTATGTACATCACTTCTGTTTAGCACGATTTTTTTAATTAAAAAAAGAGTTAGTAAGTAAATTTTTAAAATTATATTCAGATATAACAAATCATAAAATCAAAGTAGGACTTTTTTTATCGTTCCATCAATTCTCATAATTTAGCAATCTCGCCAATTATTATTCTAAAATACAATAGTCATTTATTGGTTCATTTTGTTAGCAAACTTTTATAAAATATAGACTAGATTATTGACAAAAAATTTCTACTTATAGAAGTGACCAACAACGTCACAGAAGTTATTGTTGAAGTTGTTCGCCACAAGAGACCTGCTGACTGCGCAGAAGTTCTGGAAAACGGGAAGGATAGATCTGGTGTATACATTATATGGCCCAGACACCGTATCATTCAGGAAAGGCCGGTACTAGTATACTGCGATATGGACACAGATGGCGGAGGATGGACGGTAAAGCGACTATCTTCTATATTCAAACTCAAATATAGAACAAGTTTTCATATTCCTAACTAACAAGAAATAACTCCAGCTGTTTTGAGCTAATGTTTGAATGACATTTCTGAGAATGCAGGTGATAACCCTGTATTGCACTAATATTTCAAACAAAGTCTTCACAGAGCTTGTTTATCTTTTCAAATCATAAATCTTTATCGGACGAATCAAGTATTATTAATTGATATGATAATAATTTCGAAACCAGTGCGACTGGTCTTCTCAAAACTTTCTCTCATATTCTCTAATAATGATGTTATCCCAGCAAAAGCGTCCCATGGAATTGGCGTAAAATATTTACAAAATATTAATCTTTGGCGATTTTGGCAATTAATCAGACGTATTTTCCTCCAGCAATGGAAAAAAAATTATACAAAACTACATTTGTAATCGTAAAATACCATAACAAATTTGATATATTTAAGTCTTTACTTTTTTGCGTTATACTGTTTATATTTTTCTGAAAGTACAGACTGATAGACGATTAATCTCGTGTTGGATTTGGCTTAAAAATTTAAAAGGTGTCTAGACAATGGATATTAATTCTGTGGAACTTTATATCTCTCTCTCTCTTCGTTTTGTAGTCATCGTGTTAAATTATATTCGAACAACAGGGCGGACAGAATTCATCTGAGCGGAGTTTGCACAAAATTGGATAGAAATCTATAAATTTGGTATAAAGATAGTTAGACTAAATTCCTTCCTTTTAGCTCAAAGCGTTTTTGAGTTATCGTTGTGGAGAGGGGGGTGCCAGCTCAGGTGTCGTCCTCGTCATCTGACCGCGGTTCAAAATCACGAGGTCCGTCCCAAAATAGCCCAAGTGTTGCTATATATATTTATATACCTTAATCTCATTTAAATTGTAATTAATTTCTTGTTTTTACCTTAAATTAGCTTATTCTAAAATTTTATTTTTCTTATTCCTTACCTTATAATAAAAATTTTTTTTCTGATAGAAACCACACTTTTTAATTAAATTACTCCTGACATGCGCTCTAAAGAGTTGATGACCATTGCAATTCTTGCTCTACGAGCGATGGGAAAAAAATTATCTAACACACACGTCATTTTTTTAAGGTATCTGCCTGTGTTGCGAAGTCAGTTTTTGACTAAAAATCACATATTTTTTATTGTTTCCTTTGAAAGACCAATCATTTTCGTTTCCAAATCTGTGTTTATTTTTGTTTCTACGATTATTATATCAGAAGATATAGATGTTTCTTTAAATCAATATTAACGAAAACGAAACCGGAAGTAGCACGTAAATAACCGGAAGTCAGTTTTTAATATCATTAATATTCACTGATTAAAATTCACTAAAAGTTCTATTGTGAAATGTGAATATGTAATGCATGTTCAAATGCGAGAGGTTACTCAATTGAGAACTTTAAAAAAAATCCATTAAAGGTCTCGGAGATAAAGGAAAGCTTACAGACAATGTCATAAATAAATTACAAAACTATTACAGCGTTGCAATAAGATCCAATGTTGGTAATTTATAGCAGATTCAAAGTGCACCACTTGCTCATGTTTGTTCCAGTAGTAAAAAGACAATGCATGGACAACGTCCAAAGGGAAAGGATTCTTGGTAAAAATATCAACGTGCACTTTCAGAAGGTAGAAGTATAGACACAAGTATAGGACTGCCCAAAAAATATTTCGAATATTATTAAGCCTTCACATATTAAATTATGTGACCAAAACCTTCTGAAAAAATGCCTTCATGGGAAAACACAAAATGTTAATGAAAGTTTGAACAGTCTATTATGGACAATTATTCCCAAAAATACGTTTGTTGAGTTGAAAACTTTGCGTTTAGGAACTAATATAGCTGTATTGTTATTCAATGATGCTTTTTTTCTGGCATAATAGAGATTTTTAATGAATTGGGTATTATTCCAAGTCATTACATGCTAACACAATACAGTAGCTTCGACAAAGAGCAAATTGTTGCTGCAAAAAGACATTCTTTACCTGTTGCAAAACTGAATAGAAAAATAAAATGGGCTTTAAAAAAATTAATAAAACAGAGAATAAGGAAGGCATTTGCTATAAAAATGGTGAATTTTAAGTGTTTAAAATGAAATATTATTTTAGATATATACTAATAAAAACTTTAAATGCATTTTTTAAAAAAATGTGTTTTTTGTGAAAATTATACTACGCAAAACAAAGTTTCACAAAAACTTATGGATTTTTTTTTTGAAATTTTGTATATATATTACCACAAGTGTTATTAAGGTAATGAACTAAGGATTTAGGTCTAATATTAATAGTTTTTAATTTTTAGCACTTTATTGCCAGTAGTACCTATGATTTTTACAGTATTTTTACCATAAAAATCTCGAAGACCCATAACTTTTTTTCATTTGTATATTTTTCTTAGCTTTTAGTTCATTGCCTTTATAAGTACAATAATTATGTTGTGTAGAAAAATAATTTAAATTGGACAATTTAGTGTAGAGTGTTTTGCGTTTTGCTCAAATTTCATCAAATTTTATCTAAAATGCCTCAATTTAATTAATTAAATTATTTTTAAATTTTTTTAATTAATGTTATTTATTGTTTTGAGTCATAATCATCAAGAAAATCTACTAAAATTGATAATCGAAGGATTATTTAAAAATGTGCCTCCGAAACCAGTCAGATAACTTAAAGACACCTAATATTCCTTTTCCTGAATTGACACTTGTCAAAGAAATCCCTAAAAAAATCTCTTAGTAAAAGCATAAGAGAAAAACTTCTCGCACTTTCGCTCTTGTGGTCTGGTATGAACAGATGTGTTCCTCCTTTCTTCCGCATGTGCAAATCATACTCTCCCATAGAAATATATATTGAAGTAAATATCAAATTTATATTCTTTTCAGGCATGGAAACTAAGTTATATATATATGCATATATAATGTCTAATTTCAGCTAATCCAGAGAAGAGCAGACACTCTAAACAAAACTGATTTTTA
Organism: Argiope aurantia; assembly: GCA_026543865.1. Lineage (NCBI taxonomy): Eukaryota > Metazoa > Arthropoda > Arachnida > Araneae > Araneidae > Argiope > Argiope aurantia. The sequence goes on from JAPMOR010071506.1 coordinate 25,980, forward strand.
TCGAGATTGGCAAACTTATAAACGTGGATTTGGAAGCAAAAAAGACGAGTTTTGGTTAGGTGAGTCATTTTAATGTTAGAATTTATTATTTAATATGAAAGAAATGTAGAGTTGTTGAGAACTATTGAATGAATTTTTCAGGAAATGACATCATATTTGCCCTGACCAGTCAGAAACAATACTCCTTGCGCTTTGATATGTGGAACGTGAGTGGAGAAAGGCGCGACGCCACTTATTCTTCTTTTTGGATCGAGGATGAAAGTGCTGGATATACACTGCATATTGGTAGCTATAATGGAACAGCTGGTAAGTTGGGACGGCTTTATGTAGTAATGAAACGAACACCATGTTTAAATTTCCTACATCATTATCCAATTTTGGTTAATGAGTCAGCTGTAATTTTAATGATTCAGCCGGTAATTTCTGGAGAAGTTTTTCCAGTAGAGATTGAAAGAGAGATCTCGCGATATTTAAATTTGCTAGATCATTATCTAATTTAGCTGTTATAATGGTACTACTGTTGAGTTGAAAAAAAAATTAATAGAAAAAACCCCATGATGTTAGAATGCGATGAATCATTGCCAGTTTTGGTTGTTATAATAAGCAGTTGGTAAGTTTGGAGCACCTTTTTCAACAGAGAGAAAAAATATCTTAGGGTATTTAAATGTCCCAGACCATTACTATTGGTTGTTATAATGGAAAATAATGGGAAAAAACACGGTATTTAAATTTATTACAGCATTATCTCGTTTTGTTGCTATAATGGGATAACTGTTAAGTTTCAGTAAAAATTTTCCAGTACTCAAAAAATGAATGGCACGGTATTTACATTTTCCCTATCGTTATGAAATAGATTCATTTTCGCATCTCTGTTCTTGAAAAGATCTGTAGAAAATGAACGAATAACTAATGAACAGTCTAAAATTCGAACAAATTATATTGTCACGTAGATACTTTAGTATGGAACTTAATGACACACACAAGAGGTAGAGCTAAACCAATTTATTAACTGAACTCAGAACTGAGAATACAGTAACTGACAAATCTTCTGCTTTTATATAAGCAGGGAAAGTTCCAGAATACTCTTCTGGAGACAGTAAGAAAAGTCCAGAACACTTGTCTGGAAAACTAAAGAAATGTCCAGTATCTTCTGGAACATGAAATAAAGGAAAACATAAAAACAAGGAATTAAGTATTTACATATACCATTAATCTCAGTGTCTCTAGCGGGATTTGAACCCAGGTCTCTTGATCGCAAGACCAGTGCCATGACCATTTGGCCATGGAGATTCGACAGCCATTCTTCAATGCGGCAATATAAAGGACACATATTTTTGTTCTCAAAACCAGAATATATCTTAAAACAGGCACAAGCAGATTCAATTTCGATTATACGATTAGTTACTTGATTATTAGTTACTTTAAATTAAGACATTTTTGATGAAAAAAATTGTTTCTGTTTTTTGTTAGATCTAGAGGTTTGAAATTTGAGGTGTAGTAGCTTTTTGGATAATATAAGCATATTAAGGAAAGGAGTTTTCAAAATGCAAAATAGATTTTTAATAAAAAAATAATGAATATACTTATTTTCGATATCTATAGAGGATATAATTGCTCAAATACCATTTCCATATTTAAAATTAAAAAAAAAACTATTCGTGAAATTAATTTTATTTCCGTATAAATTTTTCTCTAATTTTAGTAGATATTTTAAGGAAATTTTTGAATATATTTTACTATTATATTTTTCGTTGTTTTTATAACCCTTAAAGATTTTAAGTGCCTCGCATTTTGC
>JAPMOR010071506.1:28174-58047 GCA_026543865.1 Argiope aurantia
AGCGCCATTGCTCAGCAACTGTGTGCAGCAACGGGGCGACAAGTGTCGCGTTTTACTGTGTCCAGACGCCTTCACAAAGGTGGCCTATTCGCCCGCCGTCCTGAACGCTGCATCCTTTTGACAGTTTCCCACCGGCGGCATCGTTTAGAGTGGTGCAGGGGGCACAAAAACTGGACATCTCATCAATGGAGTCGTGTCCTCTTTACAGACGAGAGTCGTTTCAGTGCCACAAGCGATTCCCAACGCCAGTTGATTTGGAGAGAGGTCGGGACACGGTTTCATCCCAGTAACATCACGGAAAGAGACCGTTTCGGTGGTCCTGGAGTTGCCGTCTGGGGAGGCATTATGATGAACGGGCGGACTGAGCACCACGTTTTCGACAGAGGTTGTGTAACTGGAGATCGCTATTGTCAGGAGGGGATCCTTCTCCATGTGCGTCTGTTCCGGGGTGCCATTGGATCAGACTTCGTTTTTATGGATGACAATGCACGGCCACACAGGACTCATGCTGTTGAGGAGCTCCTGAAAAACTCGGATTGTCCGGCGTGTTCCCCTGATTTAAATCCGATAGAACATGTGTAGGATGCTTTGGGGAGACGCCTTGCGGCACGATTACATCCTCCTGGGAACACCCGACAACTTAAACAGATGCTGATTGAGGAATGGGCTCTCTTACCTCAAGAACTGTTGGAAAATCTGGTGCTGAGCATGGGGAGACGGTGCGAAGCAACCATTGCAGTAAGGGGAGGGCATAGCCCATACTAAGGAACATCCGCTTGCTGTTCTTCCTCTTGGACAGACAATCATGTGTAATGATACTATGAGTTCAATAAGCCCTTTTTTGTTTGATTCCATACTGTATGCATTGTATTCATTTCTGCGCAACTATGCTTTCGTCATTCTTTCAGAACAAAATGCTGTATGTCATTTCGGAATTTCATGTCTCTCAGATGATTTCTCGTGAAGTTATGGCAAAAAACATACCTGTTGCTTAAGTGTTGCCCACCAGTGTATGTATATATATTGTGTACACATTATCGCTGCTGTATAAGTGTATAAACACGAATCATGTTAATTAATTAGGTTAATCTGTATTTTAAACAAACTTGTCCCTTTAATCTATTTCCATCGACACCAATTTTGTGAAGATGTGAAAATAAATCAAAAAGTTACAGAAGTTACCATTTGGTTTGTTGACGACTGCACATATATGTTTTTAAAGGAACGGCCAGTATTAATATTTAACATGTATTTATTAAGAAACGACATCTAAGTTAATATAGGCACAAAACATTGCTTGACTATCCTATAAACACATTAGAGAAATATGAGCGGCAAGTCTTACTTTCGGTCGAACTCTCATTTGCCAATTTAGGCACGAAATAATCATATGATTACCATGACGTAATCAGCGCCGCAACATGCGCCGCACAAAATATGAGAACTATTAGATTAGCAGTTCCCGCCAGCTCCAACATAATGCTGATTATCAGTAGGACCGGCGATGATTGGCTGTATGGGACCACGTGACTTCCTATTGTTCCCATCGAATCGACTGTCCAGATGTAAATGCGCTAAATGTAGGAATATTTTTAATAATCGACATGAAATTTATTTAGGGGATGGCATCAGAGATGCAGACAGCACAAAATTTTCTACAAAGGATAAAAGGAACGACATAGCCGATCACGTGTGCACGGAAGAGAAAAGGGGTGGATGGTGGTACAGAGACTGCTCTCGCAGTAATCCGAATGGGGTGAACTCCCCAGGGGACAAAGATGACAAGAAACTGGTCAACTGGTTCCCTTGGACAAACTATGATCCTTTGTTAGCGATAGAAATGAAGATTAGATGAACTAGATAACAATGATTTATTGAAGATTTGGTTCTTATGTATTATCCATTTTTAACAGGTATCAATAAAAACATCTGGAATTAAATCAGTTTTATTTGTCTAGAAAACAATGACTTATCGAAGTCTTGATTCTTATGTATTATTCATTTTTAACATTTATCCAGAAAAATCACTGGAATTAAATCAGTTATTTATTTGATTCTGACAGAATTAATAATTACAGAGTAATAATTGAGACGCTCAGAAACCAATGCGGTTAAGTCCATTTTTTGATATTTTCTGATTTTTGGAAATTTTGATGAAAGAAATAATAATCTTCTAAGTTATTAAAGGATTTACTCGTTGGTCACTTTTTTCTAGGTTAGACAGCCCTTTTTTAATAGCTTCTGAATATATTGTATAATAATTTCAGAAGCCATTGTGAATAAGTCCACCTTTTATCAATATTTTTTTACATAAACTTTGAAATAAAAATTAAATTCTTCTTCTTCTTTCGATATTTGTTGGTAACACTGAAAAACAAGAAATTCATAGTAACTGTAACCGTTACTTCTAATTAGAATTGTTTGAGTTTTATACACAAATTGCTCGTTAAAAATTTTACATAAATTCCTTATCTTTTTCAGCTGCCAAAAGGTATAAGTCCTAAAATTTTTAAGATGCTGTCATATTATTTCAATAAATACTTACGTTTTTATTTACATATCCTGTACATATCTTGTTTTTTTGCAGAGTTTACACCTCGAAAAAAGTCTTTATACACTTTTCTAATTAAATTAATAAACCAAGAGTTTTAAAAACTAATGTATCAAAAAACATTAATTTTCTCAATTTTTGTGTTTTGGACTTAACCGCATTGGGTTCTGAGCGGCTCAATTATGTCAATGCATTTCAAAGATATTAAAAAAATCTTTTCTCTAGCACTATTTATAATGAAGATGAGCATGCATATTTTGGAGAATGAAAATGTACACGTCAAGATAAATTTATTTTGAAATTTTATTTAGAATTTTCATTAATTAAAAATTAAAGCAAAATTTTGACACCTTTCCACGAAAACTTCAGAAAATATTACAGCACAAAAATGATTTTCACATCTTCTTCGCGTTCAGAAAATTATCTTTCCAATGATAGTAATGTTTTAAGCTATAAAATAAGTTTCTAATTTTAATGAATTAAAAATATTTAACCATTTTTTCAACGCTTTATTTTACACAAAATAAAAATAAAACTTAACCTGCACGAGCATGTTACGCGTGCATGGGAAAAATAAACTTTTCTCAAAGTGTTGCCATCACATTGAAGTATGATATTTTCTTCAAAATAAATGCAAGAAAGTGTTTTCTATGATCTTTTACAATATCGATATTATAAATTCACTAAATCCATTTTATTTAAGGCAAACACGGTTTAACATATAAAGGATATATACTCTAATCAGGGTCCAACGGCTAATTTGTAAACCTTTAACAACATACCCTTTTCTTAGCAAATGTATATTGTTACAAGCCTGTAAAGTTGCTTCTCACCACGGTTAGTTCTATCACCGGAAAGACTGATTTACATTCATCTATATTGGATGCTGCTCGAGTGCCGCACCAATGATCCCAGAGGCATTTGGCGACGAATTTTGTGACAAAATAGATAATGCTGGAAACTTCGAGAATTTTGACAATCGGTCCATTAGGAACAGAGATACGCCTGCTTTGCCTAGAAGATTCTTGTCCCGCCTCCCGTGAAGTATAAAAGGATGGCAGTCTCAAGCTGCAATGAATCGTAATCAGAAGTGTAGTCGGAGTCGTAGACAAGTAACGAGTCTTCAAGAGGATAGCGAAGCAACGGCGGAGTGCCAACGTTGTGTGGAGTCCAAGCTATTGCTGAACCGAGCCGAATCCTGTTGTCTATTGTGGAAGCAGCATCAAGTTGTGTGTGGAGTAGTCAGTTGTGTTGTAGTGAGTTGGCAGTTGGATACAGCTAAAGCGAGGGACAGTGAGAACTTCAGCCGGTTGGAGAGACCGTAGAGCGAAGCTCCGAGGATCCCCTCTCCTGCTGGATCCTGTCTGGCCGCTTTGGATTCTGTCTGGTCGATTACTACATGTGGGCTACTGTTTGCTGCTGTGTGCTGTCCTGTCCTGTTCGTCTCGGCTGTATATAGTTGTCGTCTATGTATTCGTCATCTTTGTGTGTATCAGTGTCTTCATGTTTAAAAAAACATCGTTCTTTTCCACTGGAGCTTGCTGATTGTTTTCACACCATACACCCACTACATGCGTACCAGGTGATCCGTAACAATATAAGCACTTAAGGAAATATATTTTACTAGCCGCCTTTAGCGACCAGTTTGTTCGTTCAGATTATTGACTTTTTAGGATGTTAAAGGATTAATATAGGATGTATTAAAAACATTTCTTCTAGTTATTTCATACGACTGAAAAATACGAACTTTATTAAATAAGTTTACTGCAAATCGAAAAGTGTAATTATTACGAAAAAGCAGGACTAAACATTCTGCTAAGGAATTAACGATTGACTCAAACACACACTATTGAATGTTTTGATGAATGAGTTTGAATTCCATCATAGCATTTAAAAACACTATATTAAATTAAATTTAAAATATTATTAAAATTATGGAAAAAATTATGATGAAATTGATATTATTAAAAAAGTAATTTTTTCACTCTTACAAAGATTATTTCGAAAATACGAACATCATTTTTCATAAGAATGTCATAACGAATACTTATCTGGCGACGGTTAAGCCTAGTTTTGCTCTCGATTAAACTTTCTGTTTGGAGCCTTTTTGATTTCTTTTATATCTGCCTTCTTTGGCTGATGTGCTTTTTCGCGATACTGCGAACTATTTACAGAATATTTCTATTTTGAAGCTACATTAATTAGCTGAACGAAGCGTTGGATTCAATACAGCTTAAAAACGGTTAATGACGCAATCTGAAATTCGTAGGATAATCTATTTTCATTTGATTGTTGCCATTCGGCAATAAGTAATAAACGCAATTTCTGTGCCATGTACGTTATGTTTTATATACATAGATTTTGCCGAATTTTATGTTTTCATCTAAATTTCAGAATAGGAAGTATACTTATCAAAGAACCATTTACAGACATAAAGACAATTAAATTTAATGGTGATTATTTGCTAAGAAAAGACGAGAGCTACATTTCTTACATCATCTATAGTTGGAAACTCACTTTGGCATACAATTTCCCACTCTGGCCAAGCACACATCATCCGGAACTGCATACCTCTTTGCATGGAAGCTAGCTGGACGTCCTTCCCTTTTTCATAAGAGATATTCATCTATTAGCTAGCGAGCTAATACTATACCAAATATTAGCTGTAAGGTCATGTAGATGGAAGGTAATATTCCCGTGGCCGACGAAAGGGTTAATATCTATTTCAATCTAATGCTTAAAAATATTTCGTATAAGAGATTCTCAAGTTATGCATAAGAGTTTTAATTAAATTGGGAGCCGAAATTCTTGGTGAATCGACTGATGGCGAAACGGTATCCAGTAATTATATAATCACAACAAAATGAATACATTTGGATCACGGTGAATTTTTAAAGGCTAACATAAATGTCTGCTCATTAAAAGCAATTCATCCTTTGTTTTTTTTATTGAAAAATTATGGATATTATTGATGAAAACATAGGTATTATTCTGAGAGATCAATAGTCTAAACAATTTACAGCCATCCAAAATGTTATATGTTTTCTTAATTTTCCACTTAAAAGATTTATAAGTCTAATTAAAATTTGACGTGTTGTAAAATGAAGTATGGAAGAGAAAATTGGGATACTTATTATCAATTAATTTATTTTTGAACGAACAAAACATACAAGCTAACAATGTTTATTGATTTAATAGTATTTTCGAAGGTATTCAAAGCTAAATTTAAATAATTTTTTGCAAAGAAAAACAATAATTAAAAAAAAAGAAACTCTCTTTATATAGATCTTCTCTGAGATCAAAACGTGTGCTTTTTCGAAGAAGGGACAACTTCAAATGAATTTCTTGGTATTTTCCTGGAGCTCTTCAAATATTTGAAAAACCTACGAAATTTCTTTCCGGTCATTCCGAAGCATGTCCACACCGAGATTCCGAGCCAGCAGCCCATCAGTCCGCCGACGTAACTGAAGACCTCAAAACTCTAAACAAGATCAAATCAACGTGTAGTTAATGAGTATCAGTTTTCATCAAGAACTCTAAACAAACACAAATCATTATCATTATTATAAGCATTCATCAATTACTCTAAAAAAATACAAATCATCTTTATTAGAGTCATCATCATTAAACCAATACAAATCATCATGATTAGAGTCATCATCATTAAACAAATACAAATCGTCATGATTAGAATTCTTGATAAATAGTATTCTTCAATTCTTCTAGAATTAGAAATCTTGAATTGAATCTTCTTCATGATGAATTCTTTGTTTAAAGTTCTTGATGTATGCTTATAATAAACAAACTGATCATCATTAACATTCATCAAGATCTCTAAACAAATACAAATCATCATGATTATTGTTAGCATTCACCAAGAATTCTAAACAAATACAAAAATCGTAATTATTATAAGTATTCAGGAGCTCTTCAAAATCAAATCAATATACAATGACGATTAACACAAAATGAAATTCCATGAATATAGGGGTTTAAAATTACAAATAATTGTAACTTTGTAAATATATTTGATAAAAAGAATTTTAAAAAATTATGAGGCCAGATTTTTTCATATACAATATTTTACATATACATTTTTTTAAAGATTTAATTAAGAATAATTCATTTTTTGTTCGTAGGTTAACGAAAAGAAAAAAAAAATTATGTTATTTGATAAGCTTCTGTAACTATTTTCATATAATTTACCAATGAAATCCCATACCATTCTGCTTTCTTGTTTTAGTTTTCCTGGTATAAAATTTATATTTATTGATATGTACTGATATTTCTTGTATAAAATTTAAATAGTCCGCAATATTGTCCGCAGTTCTAAACTGTCTTTTGAACAGAAACAATAGAATTTTTCAACTCATCTAAACACTGAATTTACTTTATCTGATAGAGGATAATGGATAGTGCACCTTTTAGTAAGGAAGCAATTTTTAAATTAAATTATTTAAAAAAAATAAAAGATGATTGAATCATTCTTTTTTAACATCAAATTTTTAATCGAATCCGCATAATTTTCAATCGAATCGGGATTTTGTTTTTTACACAGATTCAATCGAATCGGGATTTTTAATTTTCATTGTAACCTGTTACTTACAAAAATGCAAATATTTTAAATAGGACATGAAGCTTATAGACTGTCTGCCTGTAGTTAAAATTTTTTCAGACGTATTTGAAATCCTCATAAGACACGGTTATTACGCTACTAGTAATGGCTATTTTGTGGTACCTTCTAGGAAATCTGTGCCTAACTGTCACTAATGAACCTTCTAGAGGGCGCTTGAATGCAAGAAATATGTTAAAAATTGAATTCGGTTTTTTTTTTTTTTTTTTTTTTTTTTACTAAAGGGAGCAACGGATGCATAATTTTGACTATTGCAGTTTCTCTCGACGAACTGTTAGTTAAAGTTTGGAATTCGATGCATTAATAGAATTCTACGAATTTGTTACTTCAGAGATATGTTGTTGAAGTAAATTTTTGCTTTTCTTTTCTTTATTGATTTAAAAATAACATAGCTACAACCAACAGTTATATAGAAGGAAGTATCTACAAAAATTAACAAACGTTCTTATTAATTTTTACTTTTTTACTAAGCGAACTAAAATCAAGAGCCTTTAAAAGAATAGATAGGTTTTAAAAAAGTGAATAAAATATCATTAGATAAAAAAATAACTTAATTTTGTAAGATCTACATAATTAAAACCTAATATCAATAATTCTTCTTGTAAAAATTTAATATAATAGTTTAATATTTTTTATAAAGCGCATCTAGAAAATACCCGTGACTTTCATATTAGTATAGAGGGCGCCCAATGGATGGTTTATTCAAATTTACTACTGCGTTTCCTGTATTATATATATTGTTTCAAAAGTTTGCAGAGTTAATTTTGTTTCAAGTTATATAATTGTTTAGCAAACTTTTTTTTCTTTCAAAATACATATTTTAGAATATTAGGTATTCATTATTTTTTACATGTAATATTAAATAATTAATTGAATATTTGAATTTGGAAACAGAATTCAGATTCTTTTCATAATTTTTCTGCCAACGGTTGATATTCAAGTAAACTGTAAATATTATTTAAAAAATATTTTTAAAAAATCATGCATTTAAGAGTTCATACTGAAAATACTGACTATCAATTACCTTTAATAACTGCACATGAAAATGATAAGATATTAGCTGGAAACAAAAAGTCCTAATACTTGATTTAAATCAAAATGTTATTTGATAATCAATTATTTCAAAAAGGTTTATATTTAGAGCTTATTATTATCATTATTATATAGTTTATAAGAACAAACGAAGCGTTAATTACCATTTATATTTTTAATCTACAAGATTTCAGAAAATTTTCTTACCCCATACAAAGGATTATGCGACAAAACAGTGACTTCAGTATCTTTCACGTAAACACGAATTGTGATGTAGTCCCTAAAATCAAACATAAAAACATGCAATCGAAGAATTTTATTATATATTCTTTGAAAAGTAAAATAATGAATGAATGCCTGTATAGCGTCGAAGTTTTAAAATTATATTAATAACCCAAATAAAAGAAACTTAAAAAAATTTTTTTCAGTAAAATATTCTCATTATTTACTTATTTTTATTTACTTTTGTTTATAATTAAAATAAAAAAAGTATATTTTTCAGTTCATGACACATATTACATTCATACAAATAAAATTTATTATTTTAGTCATTTTCTATGCTTTAGTTTTTAATCTATCCATATATTATTTAAAAAGAAAAACAGATTTTAACTCCAGTTTACAGGTTTAAATTTCGACCATTTTTATTTTATAGGAAAACAATAATCTTTATATATGTTATCAATGGCACCAGTCTAACGTCATCTACATTTTCAAGATGCATTTCGAGTCGGCATTTTCGAAAATAAAATCTTAATACTGCCTCCAGCTTCAAGAACTGGACCTATTTCGCCACTGTGTAAAGCTGATCAATCAGAATGCTTAATATTTATTATGCAAGTATAATTTAAAATAGTTAATTAATTTAATGATTTAATTTATTCTCATTAATTTATTATGATAAAATACAATTCATTAGAATTTGTTGACATTACTGAATTAATATTATTATTAAGATTGGCGAATAGTGAGTGGTAGAAGGCAGCTAGTAATGATTTTCATATAATTAAATCTGCAAATCAATTTTCTTCAGTATAAGAAGCAAGGTAGTTACAAAAATAAACAACGCAGTGAAGCAGTCGAAGTGGAAATGTAACAGCTAAAAGCTTAAGCTAATTTAATTCTTTATCAGAGATTTATTTTATTATATTTTTTGTCTTCTGTCAATTAAAATTTCAATTCCCATCTCTGATTTTGATTTAACTTTATTTTTTAATTTCGTGGCTGTCTCATCTCTTATGTCTAATTTGGAACGGTCATTTTTCTATATGCGCTGTTTGATAGAAATCAACACACACACACACACACACACACACACACACACACACACACACACACACACACACACACACACACACACACACAAAAAAAAAAACACTGAAAAAAATTGTACTTAAGAATTAAAGCTTGGATTGCTTAAGAAAGGCGAACTTAATAACTTCAACCTGCTGGCATTTTGAAAGTAATGATTTGCAGGAAATAAGAAGAACAAATGTAGCATTGGAATGACGAGAAATAATTTTTTAAACATCCGGCACCAGTTGTTTTTGTCTCTTCCAATTAAAACAAAGTTCCTTTTTTATTTATATCCGGAAAAACCTAAAAATATTGATAATAGAAAGAGACTGAAAACAAAATGGCAAAATAGAATTTAACAATTTAAAAATATACAACCTTTAAACCTTGAAAAGAAATTCAATTTCAAATTAAAATATTGTTTTCAAGAATTTTTAATTTTCAAATTTAGTAAAATTCGTACAGCAAATATACAACTTAATCAGGAAAAGCGTCCATTATGTCAATAATCAATCATTTGTAATTATTTAGCTTGATTGTTAGCGTTGTGATACGGCAATAAACTCAGTGGAATATGATTCTCGATGCCAAAACATTAAGTATTACACGCTTAAAGTAGAATTCTATAATTAAAACGAATATTCTTTCATATTATTGTATTCGTTTTGGAGTTTTATAATGAATTTCATGCATCATCATTCATTTCTTCAAGCATTTTCAATAATTTTCAATTTGAATACACAAAATTATCATAATAAAAAAGTATTATAAAATAAAATGATTTACCTGTGAATAAGCTGAAAAAGAAGTAAAAATATGTGAATAAAGTTTCCAACTGCAGAATTACTTAATATTTTGGAAATTTATATAGGATGTTACCGAATTCGATCTATAAATCCAGAGGAGTGATAGTAAGCTACATTAGAGTTAAGAAATATCATAGAATATGGAGAGCAAAACACATTCAGTTCTTAAAAATGGCAACCGATTAGCCGCATTGTGATGGAGAAGAAGACGCCTTCCCACGACTAAATTTCATGTGCGTTTGGGGGGGGGGGATAAAAGCAAGAAGCAAGTATTCATAAGTGAGCATTGTAGAATTCGGGTAGAGTTCATACCTCGGCTGATTGATTAGAATGATTCACATTTCCATTGCCATTGTTTTATTGTCAAATGAAGCCCGATATACAAAAGATAACCACTCACTAAGAGCGTATGGGGTCTTCCGAAAATCCTCACATCACTGCTCCGTTAAAAGTATAACACAGGTTTAGTATTAAAATCCTGACAGAGATTCTCGGAGATCACCTGTTCTATCCAGATGCCTCTGCTGCATAGTACCTTATTTTCCTATAGCTTGTCCTTGAGGATTCGCTGCAGGGAATAGCGACCACTGCCTGCCAGAACATGTATTTCACACAGGATGGTGCACCATCATATTTTTAGATTGTGGTTTGTAACCATCAAAATGTTATATATCTCAAGAAATGAATTGGAAGCGGTGGGCTTGTTGCTTTGATCTCCACACTCTCTCGCCCTTAAATCCTTGGAATTCTTTTTCTGGGCTACCTGAATTCGCTTGTAAATTAGATGCCTGTTAATTAGACATTTGAGGATCTTATAGCACAGATGGTCGTCGCTTCAAGAGACATCGCTGGCACACCTTTATGTGTGAAAGGTGTGCCCTATAATCTTTATTTTGTGTCGGTTGTGGAATGAATATCGCGGCCTCAACTATGTTGAATTACGATGTGTTATAATCATGCACGCCTGTATTATAACCTGTTTTACATCAAATAAATGTTTCTCTACTTATTGTGGGCCCTATTTGTCCCACTCGACATCACATCATCCATAACTGTTTTTGCGATTTCTCATACTAAACGATATTGGTGACCCTATGTTCTATGGCAAATTTTGAACTTCTTGATGCCTACTGCTATTCTTATTAGATTGTTGTCGAATTCGGATAATCCTATAAAACATAATTTAATAACAAAGAAGTAAATAATAAAAAGAAGTGAGTGCATAAAAGTCTTTGATTATTCTTGCTATCATCAAACAAAGTAGACCAAAGTAGAGCGTGAAAAAAAAATCTTAGTAAAAATAAGCAGTATCTGAATACACTTAAAAATTTTATAAAATGAATAAAATTAAAATAAAATATTTTGAATAGGTAGAAATTATTTTTCCACATGTGATTTGTTAATTATATTGTAAGAAATATATTAAAATATTTGTGCATATTTACAGAATTTATTTAATCATTTCAGATAACTTTTTATGAGCTTTTCATTAATACTTTGATTTTTTTATTTTTCAACTCAGATTCAGAATAATTTTGTCAGGAAGTTTGCACTAAAAATATTAATTTTTCAAAAATCATGAAATTATCGGAGATTTAACAATTTTTATAATGCAGTTACAAAAAATTTGACTTTCGAATTATTCATACTTGAAAGAAATTATTGCAATAGTCTAATTAATTTTTCACAAGACAGATTGACCAAAAGTAATTATAAAAACAAATGACATTCATAAGATCATAGATAAACAACATCAACAAAAACCGAAATTTAAGTAATGCAATAAAAATTATTACAATCAAGATGGGATTAGCTTTCATATTTACATTAAATATCTGAAATTGAAGCAATTAAAAACTTTGCTGAAAAGGTCGTTTTTCAAACTTACATAATAACTTCTGATATTAACAAATAAATACTATAATCGTTATGAAAACTATTGTCAATTTATTTTCGCTTTTTAAATCGCCATTATAATATACATACGTTGTTCAGTTCATTAACGTTTCGCCAACTGGTCGTCTCAAGTATAATTTTCACAAGGAATATCCAGAAAGACATGATGACTATTACTTTGTTAGTAAAGAATACTTCCAAATGTTTGTATTATTCAAAAGAATATTTGAATACTATAGATTATAATCAAAGGGAATTCATTAATTAGATTTTGTTTAGAAACATGTTAGAATTTCTGTCTTATAGTCTGTAAGCATTCTACTCCTCAATCGAACATATATTTTCAGAAATATAATTTAATATTATTAGAAATTAAAATTTTAACTTTAGGTGTCATCTTTCTGAAATTTCTACTTTTAAAATTCCTTCAAAAAAATTGCATTTTGGCAGTCTTCCTGCCCTTTTCCATCCAAGTATGTTCTCCACCGAACATCAAATTTTATGAGAAAGGCATCTTGCAACAAACATCCCATAATATTCAAGTGTAATACTTGTCATTTCCCTGTATGATAATATGGTGAAGACAGCGCCACCTGGCCTAGAAGAACCATTAGAATCCTGACAGAAAAAAGCATTCTTCGGAATGTTCTTTTACCTTCACAAAAGCGAAAAACATTGTTGAAATTGTACTTACAGATCTGTCCTTCTTTTCTATTTTTACAAGTGAGAAATGATACTTCAATTTTCTGTAAAAAAAAAAAAAGGAAATGATTGTAAATATTGCATTTTATGTGTACTTTATAACTATCTTTAATAGCTGAGACAAAAAACATTTTTCAAAAGAAAATTATACATTTTTTTTATTGAATATGATTTATTATTGGAAGAAAAAGCTAACTAAATTAAATTATTTTTTTACAATTCTGCATTTATTTTTCTTAAATTAATTACTGTTTCAACTGTTATTACTTTTCAAAGGAGTAATTAGTAAGAAAATAATAAACTTTGCTTAGACTTTATCGCATCAAATTTTTTTCCTTTAAAATTATTGCAGAAATTCAGGAAAGAAAACAAATTTTTTTTCAAGGAAGATGTCGATTATTTGAATTATCCATTTTTAAGAATTTACTTTCTACATTTAACATCCAATTTATTCTAAATTTCAGGTATGTTATTTGCTCTTTTCTTTTTTTTAATAAGATGACAGCAAATGGATGAATTACTACTTTCTACGTCCTTTTCGCAAGAGAAAGCTTTCGATTTATGCCATTTGGTATAATAACTTCCGGATTCAGTCAAAGTATCTGTAGGGGACTGTGATGCGCGAGGATAGAATCTGTGTCCTTGTGGTTAGCAGTCCAGTAACATAACCATGATATCAAAACAATTGCTCGGGTAGCAGGGCTGTTAACTGGCTTATATGCTATTCACCACAGACTTTGGCCAAATTTCGCCACATTCGCCACATTTAGCTTTGAAAAATGAAAAAACTAACAAACTAACATTTTTCTTCGTGTTTCTTCAATTATGAAACTTGTATCAGTTGCATTATTCCATCTTCTCTTTTGGATAATAGATGACGTTGCCTGGTTAGGTACGCATCCCATAGTGCATTGCGATTGTAAAAAATAGATGTGATGCTGTTCTGTTAAGGTGTGCGCTCGTAAATGTATTGTGTTGTCTTTGTGTTTTGTGAGAAATGTGATCCTTAAAGAAATGTTTCCGAAAACATGAGTCATCTTTCTTCCACTGCACGGATCATAATGATCTTCATTTCACCAGAAGCTGGATTTTGTGTCAGAATTATTACATTCATTATTGAATCTTCACATTGTGCTTATTTTAGATCAATATCTAATGCATCAGAAATATAAAAGCAACTTATTTATAATTTCCAAAGCATCTTTAACAAATAACAAATGCAAATATTTTCCAACCAGTACATACCGGTAGTTTTAAAATTTTCATTGACCGAAATTTACTCAAGAAATTGATTTTGAGAACAAGAAATTCCATTCACTATTTAACATATTTGAAAGAGCATTATATTATATAAAACAGACTTACAAGATCATATACTAAATTTCAATTACTTGTAAGTCTTGGGGTTTTTGAATTATTGTAAATATTAATATGTATATGAATAAATATTATAATGTATATGGATATTATTTCATATACATTATTACTTTGCGTTTACAATGCTTGTGGAATCATAGACCGACAGAAGGTCAACCTCTTGAAGTTGTAATACAAAATTTGTTAAAGACCTACATTTTGTATGCTAAAATTGTAGGCGAATTTCATTTAATCAAGTTGTTTGTCTTCACTTGTCAAGTTGTTGAATTATCGCGCTTGTATACGTGCAAAAGAACAGACCGACAGACGGTCAAACTTTTGAAGGATTTGATTTCACACTTCATGCATATTTATACTTCAGAAGTTCATTTATACTTAATTACAGATGCATATG
This sequence comes from Argiope aurantia, assembly GCA_026543865.1. Classification (NCBI taxonomy): domain Eukaryota; kingdom Metazoa; phylum Arthropoda; class Arachnida; order Araneae; family Araneidae; genus Argiope; species Argiope aurantia. Next base: position 42,862 of record JAPMOR010071506.1, read on the forward strand.
TATACTTCATCTGTGCATTAAATTTTATCCACCTAGCTCTCTTTATTTTATAGTTATCGCTTTTACCTATGTTGAGACAACCGAGTAAATAGGTTTCTTTTAAATTAATTCCTTTCTAAATTTGATAGAAATCTATAAATTTGGCGTATAGGCTATATACCAAATTTAATCTGTCTACATAAAAGCGTTGTTGGGTTATCGAACTTGTAAATACACAGATATACATCATTCCAGAAATGCGTTTTTCATATTTAAGATCTGACACATGGTGAACTCTCGTCAAACTCTTGAAGTTAATTTTTTTGACGATTGCAATAGTTTCTCTCTATTTTTTTAGTATGTGAGAAAGTAAAAATTTTTCTAGTTAATAAAAGTGAAAAAATAAATACAAAAGGAAATTTAATTGAAGAAAATTTAATTAAAAATAATTTTTAAGCAAATTATAACTGACACTAGATGAAAATTTGGCTTCACTGGGCCTACTTTCTTTTGTATTTCTACTTGTATGTTCCCTATACTGCTAATGATCATTTGTTTTTCTAGAATTCTGAATGACAGATAGGGGAAAAGCGACTGATGCATGTTCCCAATTATGTCAAAAGAATTTATATATGTTCAGATCCATCAAAAGGGACATTCGTAACTCAAGAAAAGAGTCACAATTCGAGACTCTTTTGAGAGTATTAGATATTCTCCAAAAATTGAGAAGTCGAACAAAGGTGAAAGAATGTCGATCTGCGCCTTTGCTTTATGGATTTATGATGATATTGAGACTCACCATTTTTTAAAACAGTTTATACAGGTTGGGTTTTTTCCATTACCATGTGTTATAGTCACGTTTTCCATTACCCTGTATTATAGTTTCCATGTATTATAGTCACGTTCAGATTATAATTTTCTATTAATATATCCTTTATTAAGAATGATGGACATTTATTTTCATTCTTCAATACATTTTGACCAGAGAAAAGCAATCAATATCTCATATAATTTTGCATACAATTTTCTCCTTTTATAACTGAAAATGATTGAAATTTATTGATTGGTCTCCTTTAAACCGTCAAGAAACACCAAATTGTCTCTCTCTCTCTCTCTATCTATCTATATATACATATGTGTGTGTGTGTGTGTGTGTGTGTGTGTGTGTGTGTGTGTGTGTGTGTGTGTGTATGTATGTATGTATGTATGTATGTATGAGGTCATTCTATCTGGGTTTTGAAGGCTGTAATAAAAAAAAATTAGCTGAAAACAAAAATATAACAGAGTCCGCAATGCAGGCTGGATCGCAAATGAGTGCTTTTCACTTAGAGACAAAGTACTTAATTATTTCGCAAGTATACTGAAAATTAGAATGTCAGGAAATCAGCTGAGATATCAAAAGATATATGATAGATATAAAAAGAAAAAGAGTATAACTAAAAATATTAACTGTTTTGTTGTTGATGGTATTCTGTCCTAATTTCTCCATTCGCATTCAGCATTCATTTGCCGAAGACTTTAAACGAAATAAAGAAGCCTTGATGAAAGTTTTAGATTAAACGAAATTGATTTTTTTAAAGAAAAATAATGCCAACAGATTTTTTTTTATTTACTACTTATCAAATATTTTCATTTATTGTTTGTTTTATTCTAATAAAATTAAATTCAAAATTCTCTTAATAATATAAAATTATTTTGTTAATTTTTTATTAAAATAATCTTTAATAAATATTTCAGTTACATTTTTCGAAATAAATTAAGCAAAGAAAAACATTAACACTTATTTGTCTAGTCTATTCAGAGTAATGCCGGGTTTACACTCGACCAGTTATAAGAAGGCCAGTAGGCAGCGCATGTGCAGAAAAGACTGATTTATGTTTGCCGCAATTTCATAAGATAAATTCAGGCATTCCATGCTTGGCTATAAATTGCCTTTTTAGCTACCCGGAATTTTTCTTTTTTTATTGTGTACCATATTAAAATGATGGATATTTACACAAAGAAGAATGGTAAAATAAAAAATAAAAGGTCAACATACCTAAATTTCGAAAACTATAAAAAAGAAATGGTAAATAAAATGAAAAAAAAATACAATTCTGCATTAGAAAGAACAAAGAGCAAAAAAATTTCAGAATTATCAGTCTTGTGATCAGATAAGTAATCCATTTTTTCACGCCAAAAAAAAAAAAAATCCGCCAAATTCTACAAAAAATACAATACAGCGGTTTGTAGTTGTCCCGTCGGACAACAGCTTTTTTCAGCCTTTCCACGCATGCGCTGACTACTTGCCGTCTTATAGCTGGTCGAATGTAAACCCGGCATAACTAGCAATTATACTGCTTGATTATTTAGATTGCCATTTTGGTAACGATTCAAGAGAAACAATGGATAGATCACAGCTTTGAGGATAGATATAATCAATTCAACAATATATCATATAGCAACCTACAAGCATGCCGGTTTGCAGTTTCTCCTGCAATCATCAAGTCTTTCAGTTGCATTTGCGTCTCTACAGCCTGACCACTCTGTGAAAGTTTAAAGAATTTTAATAGAACATCGAGATAAAAAAAATTGCACTAAATGAATGCAATTAAAAATTTGAAGAAAAAATAAATATTTATCATAATTTCAACAGTTAATAAAATTACTAAAATTCAATGAAAGATAAAATGAAATAAAGTGCCACATTGTGTTACTTTAGAAATATCAATTTTTAAGAGAGAGAAAATGAGAGAATATTCATACACTAATATAGGGTTTTAGTTTTTAAAGAAATGTCACAGGCTTACAAATCACCCCCATTCTCTGTGAAGGTGTTTATAAAAATTTCTGATAATCATTTATACAAAAATATTCTAGTGCTTCATATCTGACTGTCCTATGCTTGATTGAGTGGAATTAAACCATGAATTCGAGCATACTAGGTTGGTAAGATATTTATTATCTGAGTACGATTTTATTGTGTATCCTAGATAAATGAGATTATTGTCCAATTTTGAACCTATATAGCAGCTACAAAGGAGTGAACCTCATAGCTTTGAGCTGCGGGCAGACTATAAGGCCAAAAACCCTTCGCCAAGTTTCCATATTCCTTCAAAGAGAAGACGTTTCATATCGAAGGCCAGACTGGTACAAACAGTGAATATTTCGAACAACTGACCCTGTTTTCGGACTCAGATTCAGATACTATTCTATCATGACCTTAAAACAGGCTTGTGCTACATTAAAGCATGTTAAATGAAAAATAAATTATTCGTAAAAATAATTAGAAGCATATATAAAAAACTTTACAATACATTTAACAATATATAGAGCTTCAAAATAAATTTAACAGAAATAATTTTTTAAAGCATGCATTTTTCGTGAATTAAAAAAATAATTTTTTATTTTAATAATTTTTTTTAACTTTAGATACTACTCTTTAATTTCTGTTATAAATATTATGAAAACTTGAAATCAATTTTTTTTCCAGAGTTCACTGCCAAGGCGAGCTTTCCGCAAGGAATCCAAAGTACAGACTTAAAAGATTAATTGATATTTAAGATATGAAAATAATTGTTATAATTTATTTTTATTAAGAATACAAAGGTGTGCAAAATTTCCAAATTCTGGTAAGTCAAGAAAAGAGTGAAAAAAATTGATTCCGAATTTATTGTATGGAAACATAAAACGTGTATAATTGAAGAAGTTCAGTATTCATAATAAAATAAATTTTTGAATACTTACCAGTTTGATCTGAACACAAGTTTTCTGGTTGGTATAACATTACTTTGGGTTTCTCGCAATCAAAACAAGCTCTGGAATAGGACAAATAGCACATTGCTTTGCACATCTGTACATTTTGAAAACGAATAATCATTAGTTATTTCACATTTGATTTAATAGAGGGCGCTTCTCACTATACAATTACTTACTTCTTGAGATCGGAAGCCTGATTTATTATTTTTTCTCCATAGTGCGTCATAGTCGGTACAATTAGTTTCATATGGATAAGGTTGAAGATGTTCCTCTTCCTTTAAAAAAATGACAATAATATTTTAAATTTTTTAAAAAATCCTTTATGATAATTTAAAGCCCACAATATAAAATATCATCAATAACAGAAATTCCTTATTCTTTCTTATTCACTATATTTAATCTTTATTTGTGATCGCTGACTAACTGGAAAATTTTTCTACCTTTGATTGCAAAAATTGAATTTCGTTTCCTTTCTGTCTCGGTTTAATGCAGATCAACAATAAAAGATGTACGTAGAAAAACTCTTTGAACGAGTTTTCTAGAATTTTATTAAAAGTGCCGGTACAACTTGATTTCCGTGCGGCATCGTTAAACCGCCAAATCATGTGAAAAAGCAGTCAAACGTAGCGAAACTAAGAGCAACCATTCGGTTTCACTTTGGCTTGGCGTTATTCTTGGCGTTCTTTTAATAATGGTCGCCGTGGAAATCAAGATGTATCAAAGTGCTTTTTCAATACATGCTCGATACGGAAATTAAAGTGAATAAAAAACATTTTCTTACAATTTCTTAAAATAAGAATAAACTTCTTCGTCATTCTAACAAATTCTCAATTTTAAAAAGAGGGAGTAATAAAAAAAGTTGATGGGAAAACTGACTTAAAATGTTAACTGATGTAAACGAAACAATTCATTTTTCTAGTTCTCTGACACTGGCAAAGCTATAAGGCTCAGTGCAAAGTGTTTTCCTAAAAAATAAAATTTCTTTCTCAAAAATTATTATAGTTAAACATACGTTTACTTCACTAAAATATATTTAAATTTATGATGTGATAAATTACCTAAGTATTGTTTCTCACTAGGAGAACCTGTTGCCTGACTTCTGTTAAGGCACTATACTCTGCTTATCTGTAATTCTAGCTTTCAGCTCTTTAATATCATAAACTAGAGTGGTATAGACCATTTCTTCATCTAACCGCGAAAAAAGAAAAAAAAAATTAAATCGAAGATTGTGTCTATAAGAATGTCTCAAACTCGTTTTTTTTTTAAAAAAATAGCCCATTTGGTTTTATAGAATTTAAAAATTCCTTGCGTATTCCCTCCCACTTAGTTAAAAATTAAACTTCGATACGTTTATTTAATAGTTTAACAATGATTAAAGCAAACATTTTAAGAATAGGGTGGTACAATAATAAGAGTGTTGCACTGAAATTTTTATTAGCTATTTCATGACTAAGTTTTGAAACTTTGGAAATCCTTAATACTCATTCTTCAGCTTTCAAATGTCCAATTAGTCATATAACCTTTGAAAAAATATAGTTATTGTAAGATTGATGCTTTAGTCAAAATGGATAATTATTATTACTTGTCACAAGCGGGAGTACGTGAGATAAAGGATAAGAAACATTTCTTACACGTCTAACTTCGGTTTCCTGGATTAATGTATTAAGTACCTGATGAGTACATGTCGGTCGAGTTACTGCCACTTCCATGACAGGGCGTATTTCCTACGGGAGGGATTGTATTTTGGACAGTAATTGCCATTGAGGCTCAACTTTAATTCACACCCAAACCGTTGCTAAGATATTTCGCATGCTTCGAACAGACGGTGGAAATTTTTATATGATTACAACGACATTTTAATCACGATAAATATATCTGTGTTCCCTCGAATTTTTGTTAAAGAAAAAAAATTAAATAGGTATGATAGTTTGTGAATCCAGTTGTTCCATGAAGATGATTCTCTGCATATATTTTCACTTATTTCGAAAAATATTTAAGTGAAATATTGCACCATTTTAAAATGTTAAAGTTTTGATTCAATATCTTGTTCAAAGTGATATAACATTTGCCTTCAAAAAGTAAAAATATTCTATAAATTTTGAAATTTTTTTTCATAAGGTTTAAAAATATTAAACTGATATACGATGACAATAATTTCAATTGAAATAATACAAAAACTGCTTCGGATTTGAGGAATATTAAAAATTGAAAATATGGTTACTTACAAGACGAACATAAATATTATATTCATATCCTGATTTGAGATAATTGCCTTCCAAAAGCGGATTAACCGGAACAAAGGGAGAATGAATGGATAAAAAAATTTGATTTCCCGTCCAGGGAAAGAAGATATCCCTTTTCCTCACTTTCAGCTGAAGGAAGTCTATTTGTGTTCTCTCTTCCTTAGTAGAATCTGCAATAATTATGTATCATACATTGAAATTACTAAATGATCATCAGGATTAGGGAAAAAATCACTACTAGGAAAGTAAATAATACCTCATAGAAAAATGACATTTCATTTCATTTTCGTATAGAATGAAAGTAATGACAATTGTGGGGTATCTAAATGTGGATAGAAATATTTTATATTCCCAACAACATTACGCTATATCCATATGTATATATTCAGAAATTAACTATGTCCCAGCCGAAGGCCATACAGAACAGATATCTGGTCGCGAAAAGCGGCTACGCCCAATCGATAAGTGCAGGCATCATTTGATGGGACGAGGACAAAATTTTAAACCTGACCGTTTGGATTTGACACCATCCGGTGTGTGTGCAAGTAGCGGAACACCTAATCATCATACCTACACCACCAGAAGACTACTCATTCCACCATCTTCTATTTGCAATTGGACAAAATATTACATTTATAAATTTATTATAGCATAATAATATCATTGCAGTAACAATCAAATAAAATCTACATTCAATACCTTCACTTATACAAATTCATTATGTGGTTGTTTCATCAATACACTTAAAATCCGAACAATACCAATACTTGTTTAAAGGCCTAGAGGGAAACATTAGCTGTAATTCTTCAGTAAATAATTGCTTAAAACAGGAAAGATGAATAAGTTCTGAAAGGTCTTTATAGGTCCATGAGATAGGAATATTCTTATAGTGCAAAGTATTCTCTTTAGACTGATTTGAAGAATGCCATTTTTTTTCTCAAAGCTTCATTTGCATTAGATATTATTGTTTGTTTTGTGTATTATATAATATTACAGCAACAGTATGTTGTACGATGCCAGAAGCAATCGACGAAGTTCAAGTGTTGAAATCTCAGCAATAAATTGATTTCTAAGGGCTCTGCATGACGCAGTCTCTGATTCTAACCGTAATATGTGAAATAATATTAGGTCTTTTTTTTTTTTTTGAATAACACAAAATTCATAAGAATACATAACATATAAAGTTCATATGAATGAATCAATAACATATAAAATTCATATGAATGAATCAATAACGTATAAATTCATATGAATTCAATGATCAGTATCACTGAATTCATAAAATTAATGCGGAATGGTCCGAAGCTCCCACATATCTTCGATTGCTAAGCATGCGAAATTCGATTTTCTTCACTGTAATACGAAAAATGAAACGCTCAAGTGAGAGTTCTGAAAATACAGATTGCGTTCACGGCCTTTTTCAGCACAGTTTTATGCCAGGGGTAACATTGTTGTTAGAGATATCCGAGAAATATTCAGGTAACCACTTCTTTTTAAAAAATTTGGACGAACTGATTAAATTGTGTAAATATAAATAAAATTCTTGTTTGTTCTGTGTTGTCACAGCCATTTCGACATCGGATTGGTTAGAAATTAATGAAAACATTCCAATCATGTTTCTTACCAATTTCTTGAATTTCTGGTTCACCAGCACTGACGAGATGAAGATTTTTCGAGTGACATCTCAACAATTTTCCATTCTCTGTAAAAGTCTCTGATGGATCGGCTATTAATAGATACTTCATTTCATTTCTAAATCAAAAAATATTTATTTGAATATGCAGGAAATGAGGCAAATAGAAACATTCAAAATTCCATTTCACGAAGAAAAATTAAAATTATTTTTATCATCGCTTCAAAGGAGTTATTTTAATTATATAAGCATCTTGTTTTAAGCAACACAAGAGCTGTTTTTGGAGGATCCAATCGTTTCCAATCGTGATCACATGACGATACCAAGCTCCCAAATATGATGGATCTTTCTTTGAATCAATTTCAATTGTAAAACCTTACTAAATCGAAGCCGAGACTTTATTATCTACTCTGGTGTCCGTAGTTGTGTTTAAAAGTTAAGTACCAATTTTACTCAAATTCTTGAAACAAAAAGGAATAATTATAATTCCAATTTCTCACAAATACACAAATATAGCCTGTTTGGGATTTAGTTTCATCATGTTTAACATGCATTCGATGACGCATATTAGAATAGCCTTTTTACTATTAAGCGATTAAAAAATAAATTGTCCCACGTCTATAGTTGTAATGCAAGACCACTTGCGAAATTTTAATGCTTTTATGTTACTGCTTCAACTAACGCTGATATTAAACAGTTCGGCAAATTTTATATAATTAAATATTTTATTGAAAAGAAATGCATAAAAAGTAATATAAAATATTATATATTTTTCTTATTTTTGTGATTTTTGGTTCTGTAACCTGTAGAGGTAACAATCTTTTAAGAAATTCTCTCCAGATCTTATTTACATATGATAGTCAAAAACATATTTTATATAAAATAAAATAACTTGTTGTCCCCATTAAGTTTTTAGGAATTTTTTTCCTGAAGAATAGAGTACAGGGTGGAATATGAAAATAGCCTTTGCGGATAATTATATGGAACAAATAAATGAAAACGATAATTAAATAAATTATTACAATGTTTGTTTTTCGATATTTTTTATATCCTGCCGAATGATTTTATTTATTAAACTGAATTTTTACCGAGTTTTCTGAACTTTTTTTAAAAATGGTAATATATATCTATACTTATAAATAAAGCTCAATGTGTGTGTGTGTGTTGGCGCTCTGCAGGCCAGGTCATTTGACCTACAGCTACCAAATTTGGTCCATGTATACCTTAGAGGTCGGGAATGTGCACCTGGGGTCTCTTTTTTTGAATTTATTTATTAAAATTTTAATTATTAATTAAAAACTAATTTTCCCGCCAAAAAAATCTCATTTTTCCCACCGCCAAATGAGTAAGGCTTCAGTTTTTTTTTCTCCCAACAGTAATGAGGCTAGGGATAACATTTTTCGGCCGATTATTACAAATGATTCTATTTATGTTCTCAATGTTTTATGCATTTAAAATTAAACATTGTTAATTCATCCACGTTTCAGATTCATTCTGAAGTACTTTTGAATTAAAATAACACAGAATAAGGGAAATTAAAAATTTCTAATCTGCATAGCGTTACCCCAACTGGCGTAGAAAAATTCACGCATTTGCATTACCGTAACTGGAGTTGAAAATTCACGCATGCGCATTGTGTTCTGATTGTTGACATGACAACCATTATCAACGGATGATTTAAATTATTTTTAGGTTAGTTTAATGCTTTTGTAATTAAATTGTATTTATGTCAGTTACATATTTTTTGTATATGCTTATAGTTTTAAGTACATCGTTTTTAAGTAGTTTTTTTAAACCTGTTTTCGACCAATTTTTTACCGATTTTAAACGATTCATTTTATTTTCTTAGTGTTTGATGCATTTAAAATTAAACATTATTAATTAATCGACCTGTTCATGAGAAAATTGAAATCTGAGAAAATTTTGTTGACAAATTCTTGAGATATTACATAAATTAAGAAAGATATTCTTTAGTGCCCATAAAGTTTAAACGCTCAGTGACTCTGTTATCAGTTATCATATTATAAAAAATGCTTTGTTTCAGTAAAAAATATTATTATATTAATTGCAGATTAATTCTTTCCACTTTAATTTAAAGCATAAATTCTACGAGAGGTAACAGAAAATTAGAGAGATACATATTACGTTATGACTGAAGGCCTTTATAATATTATGAGTGAATTATATGACTCTCAAAATTTGAAGTTTTAAAATATTTTGATGAAGAATCTATTAAAGTTGGAATTGCGTAAAATATTTAATTATTAAAATTTAAACGAACATTAAGTTTGGCGAAACGGCTGGTCGTCAAAGGCTTGTCAAGTTACGCGCATATGAAACGCTACTAAAACGAAATTTAAGAAAAACTCATTACGAAAGAGATCTGAATGTTGACGTCTTTAATTTTAACTAAGAATCTCTTCCGCAGTCACCCGTTCCAGCAATGGTCATCGAACTGAATAAGCAAAAGTAAACACCCGATATACGTGAAGTGTGCTACCTATCATAGAGGTGGTAATTCGATTGCTAGTAATTATGTTGAGTAATATTAAAAATATGGTTTGTCTCAATATCCAGGTTCCGAATTTCTTGGAGATCTCAATCACATAGCGATACTGTGTCAGAAATGCTTATCAGAAACGCCAGATGGCGATGCACACGCGCAAGGCTCAAAAGCGTTCCTTTAGATTTTTCACTTTCAATATTCCACAGCAAGATTCAACGACGACATAGACATAGATTTATCATAGACAATTACGTCATAGTTGACGTCAGCAGACTTAAAATTTAGATGCAGTACGTATGGTCCATGATTTAAAAAAATCGATTCTTCTTTTAACTATGTAATCGGTATTTCGATAGATGACGTTGTAAAGACTCTATTACCTTTTTAAAAATTAAAATAAAATATTTTGAGATTCCTTCGCTCTTTCTCATTTTCTTTTTTTGATTAGGGGGGGGGGAAATGTGTGGAATGAATCTCTCCGTGCAGGATTTTTATTGTTCCAGTCGAAGTGTATGGTGCCTCTTGAGCAGATTGTGAAGACGATTTTTGAAATTTTAACTTGAACTGTGCATTTTAGGTTTGCTAACATGAACTCTAATATTATTTTACGTCATTGGTAAATGATCAAAAGAATTGTGTAATCATTGGAATGATCATTGAATTTTGCAATGAAAGGCTAATTGCAGATTCCCTGAGAAATCGTTGGAGGAGAGCTTGCACGTGTAACGCCATCTACTGTGTCTGGAAAGCATTTTCAGTTTAGCATTGCTTTGGAATTCCGAATCGTTTATGTATTATACCCTACTTGACCTAGAATTTTGCAACGCTGGTGCTGAGACACTGTGTACATTTTGGTAATTATTGACAGCTTTTGATCAAAAACATTATTTACCTGTCGAAAATATTAATTACCTGAAAAGCGATTTATCTAGGGTGTAGTTTTTATAAGACTGAAAAAGAAATTCCTTAAACTCCCTGGAAGGTTCACTCGCATAGTATCCAAGTTTGGGAATCTAAAATAGAATAAAATAAAATTATAACGTGAATTGTCACGAATTTGAAAAAAAAGCATAGAATTTCTTTTGAAACAGAACAGAACTTATTTATTTATTATTTTTAGAAAAACAAATGGCTAAAATTCCATTAAAACTTGAGGAAATCGAAATGAGACCACGATTGTGTTTGGAATTACATCATACGGAAATAATTTCATCGACTGGTATTTTTTATCAACTGAAAACTAGGCAATAACATTAGTAATTCATTTCATCCAACTGAATGCCACAGAATTTGAAAAAGAGAGTAATGATAAAGTTAGAAAAATCGCTGATAGAGAGGAAAATGATTCTGGTAGTATAAAGAACATTAGATTATGCCATTCCACAACTTCAGAAAAGACAATACAATACACACACGCGTATCCAGCTCGTAACTATCCTGCTACCATGTTATCTAGCCTAATTTTCTTTTGTTGTAATTAAAGGAGGTAGGCAATGCGTTGCATTAGCATTTTCAAAAACTAAAAATTATAAGTTTTAATTCTTTACCTTTTCATATCTGTGTAATCATTTATAAACGAAAAATAGAATCAGTTGGAAACAATTTTCTCAAGAATTAGGCCTACGTTTTACGTTAATGTTTTGTTTAGATTTTCTACATTTAATTTAGGCATTGCAGAATTTATGTTAAAATGTGAACAGTTTATATCCGTTAACTTAATTTTTCCTAATAATTCATGAAATGTGCAGTGCAGTATATAGACATATATAAACTGCCAGTACAGAGACTTCTATTTTAATTCGGCAAGTTAAGCTATGTTATTTTAACTTCCATTTTATCTCGGCAAGTTAAGCTATGTTATTTTAACTTCTATTACTCGACTCAGTAACTGCTTCTATGATTCACCGAGCCATGTCCACATTCTAGATGGCTTGAGATAAATGAATGGCTTGGTACTCAAAAAGAAGTGAGAAAATACATATTATAACATTGAGTTTTGGGATAAAAACATAGTCTTCTGATATTGGTGGGCAAAGAAATGAATTGATAGAACTCCAGTCTATCCAGCTGTTTATTATATGGCCTGAACTTCCATCAAATAAGGCCGGATATTCGCGAATTTATTGTACTTGCATCCGATCTTTATGGATTGGATTTCATTGAAATTGAATGGGTGACTACACTCTTGCCTTAAATGCAAGATGTTTCAAGATATTTATCTTTTATTCCTTAGCACTTGATTGATGTCACTACGGCGGCATGGGGTTTTATTTATTCTTTAAGCTTAAAACACATACAATTCAGGTTTTTATTTAAACGATATGGGCAAATTTTTACTGAGATCAGTATTAATACTCTTAGATACTAATTAAAATAATTCATTGTGATCATGAATGAAAAATCAAATAAACGGAATTACGATGTTTAAAGCTTAAATTATGCATGTAACCCGTCATCGTAGCGGCACCACTCAAGTGCTAAGGGTTAACATTTCCACAGTTGCTAAATATTTCACCCCAAACTGAAGTGGATGTTGAAAGACTTAACCATTATCCAGGACTGACTCTTTGAAAAGGTTTTTAGATTAATTTAATAGGAATGAATAGAAAATAAGTACATGAAAATATTACTAAGGTTGATATTTTAAAAGAAACGGAAGAGCACTGACCATTAGAGTTGAGATGTTTATCCCCTTGCAGAAATGACCATGCTCCTCACAAAACTCTTTCACTTCGTCCGGGGTTTGGCAGAAAGAGGGATGATTAATGCAGAACTTTTCCCGCCGAAATCTGGAAGGAATTTATTTGCTTTTAAACTTGTAATGAGAGTCTCGATATCAAGGCGCAAAGAGAATGATTGTAAAATACTTACGGACTTCTGTTGCAAAATGTTATAGCTGGCTTCTTAAAGACCTTACGATTAGTGATCGTAATACTTGTTGTTAGAGGGTAAGTGATATAGAGTTTGTAGAATGACAGCGACTGATACAAACACGTAGCTAAACAGAGTGTGAAGATGGCGCTTTTCAGTATGAACCACAGAATGTCTTGCTTCGAGTTGCGCTTTTTTCTATTTGAAGCTTCTGGCTCATTGATTCTTAATTTAGTGCCGTTTAACTGTGGTTCAAAACCTCTTTCAGAAAAGACACTATCCATGATAATCTGAAATAAACAGAGATTTAACAAATAATACACAAATAAAAATAAAAGATAATAATCAAAGAAATAAAACATAATATTCATTGTTTTTGCGCACAGATGCGATAGAAGATTAAAAATTTCAAAAATTGTCCGTCTCTAATCTTTTATTGTCATATAGAAATATATACTGTTCAAAATTAGCTTTTTTTTTCATGTTACAGATTCAGGCTTGCTTATATTTTCCACAGGTATAAATAATGAAGATACTGTTCATTTCAGTATCTCGAAATGACCACTTTTCGACGATTCTCACTAAGGGGCGAGACGCGGTTGACGTGCTCATTTCCGGAATTCACTTTGCTGATAAATGTAAGCATCTCCTCCTTTTGTCGTTCCTCTCACCCCTATTTTGTCGAATTAAACCCATCCTAACGCATGCGAAGGGTTTTAGATTCCTTTGACGAACAATACACAAATCGTCTATAGTATTTTTAAAAGTTTCATGTGTATCGATCGTACAAGTATTAAACTGTAGTTAATTTTATTATAATTTTTTAAAACTAAATAACTGTTATTTACAAATACACTCCAGAAATTTGAGCCATGATCAGATGGCGTAATGAAGTGGACGCTACATACGCTACATACGCTATAATACACTGGGAACTTCCAATCAACAACCCACAGAGAAATCTTTTATACATAAAATATAAGAATTTTATACGTACATTATAGATTTCTATTAAAATCTTGTGCCCCCCCATCTTGTTCTCAGAACTACTACAGTTATAGCCATAAAAGTGAAGTTCCAGATATAAAAAAGAGACTAAACGCGAAAACTAAATATTATTCCGCATCTTCATTTTTAATTCAAATTAATCTTTATTATTAGTTGAGATTAAATCATATAAAAGAAATTAGAAGAGTATGCATTGTATATCTACGTATCTGTAAAGGATTTTTTTAACACTGAATGGCATTTACTTCGGCAAAATGATGCCCTAAAAAAGTGTGGATTTAGGCATTTGACGGTTCCAGCTAATGCACAATATGAAGGAAGCCCTTCTTTTAATAACAACCAATTTAGTTTCACATTTCAGCCCATTTATAATTTAATCAAAATGCTAATGATCATTTTAGCTCAAATTCTTTATTTTCGTAATTTTGCGGGGTTTTTTTTTTGTATTTTTATTTAATTATTTTTCAAATAGTAGTCGTAGAAGTAGAAAGATAACATTAAAGAAAGGTAAAATTCTTGGTTAATCTTAAGTTAACCTTAATTATTAATTACTGATTTCTTTATTTACAAAGTAAAACTATTTAAGTATTATATTTATATTAAAAAACAATACACTTCAAAAAATATAAAACAGTAAAAACTAAATTATTTTACAAGATCTGTTAAGTGGAATAGCACATAGCCTGTTAAATGAAAAATTAACATTCCCTCATATTTTTTAATGATTAACCATTCTTTAATTTAATTAATAATGATTTTAATTCATACTGAGAGTACACGTTTTAGCCATAAAATTTTATAGATTTCATTTTTAGCAATCATAAAAAGACATAGCTATGGTAAAAAGGACTAAACTATCAAAATTCTTTGAAAATTAATTTTTAATTATACAATAATAACTTAATTATTGTATTTATATTATACGAAAATTAAAAATTAACTTATTTTACAGGATGTATTATGGGGAATATTAAACAGCAGTTAAATAAAATAAATAATTAATATTCCATTATATTTTATAATAAATAATTAATCTTTCTTTAATTTATTTAATAATGAATTCATTTCACACTGAGAGTACACATTGTATCACTAATGTTTTATAGATTTCACAAATTTATTTATTTGGCAGTTTAGTGAATAAAATTTTTAATCGCCCTATCTACGATCCTTTCTTAGCCTAGCAATCCTGAACAGTTACCTAATCG
>JAPMOR010071510.1:0-60452 GCA_026543865.1 Argiope aurantia
TAAGTGCAGCTTTTCAGGGGGAATTTCTAATTTTTACTGCTTCCCAAGTTTTGTAACGTATTTTTTTCTTACTTTCTTCGATTTCTCTTGCGGTGGCAGCTTTTCGTGGGGAATATCAAGATTTTCTCTTCAGTTAATTGACGATTGGATTTATTCTGATTTCTTCTGCTCTCCAAGTCTTTTAAAGTATTTTTTTCCTTACTTTCTTTGATTTTTCTTGTGGTGTAAAATGGTTGGTATGAATGTGACAAATGAGGAATCCCTTAAATTGAGGGGTTTTTTTCGATTTAGAACGTTTCGGAGCGAAAGCGTGGGTTGAATGGTGCATAAAAATGGGTTGAGAAATACAATAGGAAATATTGAGAAATACAATTCTGAAGATTACATCGTGCGCGGGGCTTGGCGAGACAAATTTGGCGGGAAATCGCCAAATGGTTCCCGTCTCTAGAACTGTCCCGGAATCCAATCACAGCACAGTTCACATCAGCCTGATGCTTTTATAAGATGCGCTGTGATTGTACTCATTTAGGTTGACATGGTCTGGTCGGTTTCTAGAGAGTGTCAATTTAAAAATTGATTACTGTAAAATTGGCGGGAAACGCATTTGGCGGTTTTCAATTCACTGATCTGACAACCAATCAGGTTCAACTTGTGAACGGGTTTCTCCTGAGATTGAGGCGCCTCTCAAATAAGCGGCTCAAGATTTTTACTGCGCATGCTCGGATTCACCGGTGCTCTAGACGCTAATACGGAACAAAAGCTGTAAACATACAGTGTGAATTTCACATATTATTTAGTTTGGTAATTATTGCCATTTAAATAACAATATCATCTGAATTATAGAGCATTCTTTTGTTTGTGAGAATAAGTATTCAAACATACAAATCATATGACTGACATACATAATACTCACACCAGGAGAGTAGGTATTTTAGATTTAATATTTAAACGTGAACGAGGGAGTATATCTTCTCCACTGTATAAAACGAGTGTAACAGATATTAAAGTGAATCAATTGCCTAGATTTTCTGAACAACCAAACATATATTCCGACTATGACAATGGATTTTATTGGTGTTTTATCAGAAGTGCTTTAAAAGGAGACTTAGTTGGAGTCGGCTGGAGTAGTAACAGAAACACCAGAGTGAGACAGAGTTCAGTGTGTGTGTTTCAGTTTGATACATGTAGGCCCTTGGATGAAGCAGATGATGTTAGTGCTTCATCCCCTTATATTAATGAAATTTCTAAGAAATATAGCGTTTTGAAAGACATGATAATTACCGACACAGCTGATTTGCACTTCCGGAATCAAACCCCGTTATTAATAGTTGGAAATTTTAATAATAAAAGAAGGAGTGCAGCTATTTTAACATCCTTCCACTGTGATTATGTTCACCCAGCATATGAATGGAGAATTGATGATCCTATTTTTTGTTGTGCGAGTCAAATGAAGTCTGAAAATTATGTTCTTGGTTGCTTAAATGGCTTCTACATATGTAAAGATCTCAAACTTAGTAAGAAATATCATTTAGAAGATGATGTTATTGCTGCTGACTTTAATAGTGATGGCAATTTGGTATTTATTTCGCGCAATCAAAATGGTATTCAAGTGTGTGATCTGCGGGAAAATACTGACCGATCACGCAGAAGCAAAAAATTGTGTATCAGAGAACCAGCTCTGGATGATTCATCCTTTGTTGCTAACAGAATGAAACTTTTGTCTGACCAAATAACACTCATTGTTTCAGATAAAATAGGGCATTTAAGTAAGGTAGGGTTGAAAATTAATTTAATTATATTTTATATTGTAAAACAGTTATGTTGAAGGAATTAATCCATTCATTTTTTAAAAGTCGTCTCATCGTTTTTAATATTAATTAGTTTTATGAAGTAATACATTAAGCAAAAATTTTGTATCTGTTTTATATATATATATATATATATATATGTCATGCAAAATTAATAGTCATTTATTCAAAGAATTATTAAAAATATCATATAATGTAAGTTTGTCTTATATTGCCTCTTGTATGATTCCTGTCTTATTATTATTATTGCAATTTAAAAATTTTTGTATTAATAATTTTCCTTAAGATGTTAGGCAATTTCTAGACATAAAAATGTAAGTCTTTGTTATTTAGCGTGAAAATTTACAATAGTAGATTTTTCTTGTGTTTGATGTGAACACTTATGATTGCCTGACTTCAGCTACAGATTCATTCAGATACAGTTCCAATTTGTGCAAAATGTAGTACTATAATTTCTGTTTGGCAAATCATATACGAATGCCCCAAATACCGCTTTCTAAGAATAAAATATTTTGGCAGAAATTATCCAAATTTGAAAGATATAATTGGTGAACCTTACTATGTTAATGTATTTTAATTTTTACTTGACATCAATTTCACGCATAATATATAATTTCTATTTTCACATTGTTATTTTAACTATACAGCTCCTTACAGTTTCTAATGAGTAATTTTTTTGTATTTTAAGTTAACACGAGTTTGACACAGCTTGGCCGCCACTATTAGCCTTTGTGCCATAAAAAATAAATCAGCTACAAATTCCATTAGAAATGTTTGTATTATTAAGCTAACAAAGCCCAAACTGCTGTCTAACTTGAATATTGGTGCCAATTATTTCCAATTATTATTTTATCTATTTTTTTTTTCTTCCCCCATTGCTAAAGTATAGTAAATTCTTCTCTGGAGCCTTGCCGAAGGAATTGTATCAAAATTTCTTTAATTAAATTCCAACAATTAATTAGTTATAATTTTGAGATAAGAGAAACTATTGTATAAGTAAATTTCTTGACAGTGAAAATAAGTATAGATGGTAATTCTGTAAGTAAATTTTATTTGTTTTTATAAATTTATCTTTACGATCGGCAATTTTGTAATGTTGTCTAGTGTTGCCAAAACGATTATAACAACAGCAACCCAGAACATCTTCCTCTCAATGATGGTGATATTTCGGAATTTCATTATGATAAGAAAACACAGAGCGGGATAATAATTTTGGTACGACCTGCTCTTTCAACCTTGTAATGATACTATGTTATTATTAAAAATGATGATATTTTCTCAAGGCAACAATAATATTGAGAAAAAATTATTGATGAGTAAAAACTGTCATGGGAGATATGCGAAACAAACATTCTTTGCAAGGAGAAACGTTTGTGACAGTATTCAAATGGAATAAGTAATTTTAACGTGTCAAAACAATTGATTTTAAGTGCAAAGAATTCACTAGCCTAGTACGAATCATATAAAGAAAAGGAATTAAGGGAAAGTTTGCAAAGAAAAGGGGAAATAGAGTATCAATTTTAAAAAATAAGGCAGCTTAAAAACAGAGTTTAAGTGTTGAAAAAAAATTGTAATCCTTAAAGTTTTGCAAAAAAAGTTTAAAAAAATTTTTAAGTTCATTTAAAGTTTTTTTTTTGTTTGTTTGAAAGTATGTGTTTTTTATTGGTATTTTAATAATTGATGTTTCAATTTTGAATTTAATAAGTATTATTTGTAATTTTTACCATTTTAAATATAATAGACAAGCTATTGTTATTAGTTACTAGAGTTACCTGTTTATATCTTATGTGTGGCATTATTTGTGTAGTAAATGAATATAAATACTTTTATAAAATAATAAATGTATGTACTTTTATGTTCATTTATAAAAGCATTACAGCAATTAATTTATGATTTGTTAAAGAAACACAAGCATTAAGTAATATTTTGACAGTTTCTCTTATTTAAATCTTTGCTGAAATATGTATTATTAGATATGTATAATTATATTGTTTTTAGATTTATGCTTAACATGTTGTTCTAAAACTTATACAAAGATTTAGTTATTGAACTATTAAAATCTAACTCTATTTAGTTATTGAACTGTTTAAAATTTTGAGCAAAAGTTATAATAATCTTTACTATTAACATAATTTACATTGCAAAGAGTAATTTTAAAATTTCTTAGAATTTTTTTAGAAGCAAACTATTTAATAAGTACTTTGCTTTTATTTAGTAAAGTACTTTTTACATATAATAATTGTTAAATATTTTGATTATTAGTATTTTTTTACATATAAGAAATCTTATATACTGTTTAATAGTTTTTTTTATCATCTTGTACCATTTTTAAAAAATTAAATTCCATGAAGAAATACTTTTTCAATGTTAAATAACTTGTAATTTTTTTTAAAAATAATGTATTGTATAAATACAGTGATTATGAATAGGGGGAAAGACAGGTAGTAATGTAATTAGTAGTCATTAGTCAGGGAAATGTTGCTCATTAAGGCAGAGAAATTTTTTTTTTTTTTGCAGTTTCTATAACCACTCTGATTAACTAAAAGCAAGAAAGTATTATTATTCAGTGTCTTTTTCAAAAATGTATTCATATTTTTGTATATTTTATTCTAAATATCTGCTCTCTTTTCCCAGTAATGCATTTCTATTTTATAACTATAAAATTTGGAAGTTAATTCTGATGGAATTATAGGATACTTATATGCCATTAATTATATACTTGAATACCATTAATGACTAATTATCAGATGTTTTAGGTGCTTTAATCTAGAATTTTTAAAGCTGAAAAGATCTAATTGAAGCAAAAGTATATTGAATGTAAGCATAAGAAAGAATAAGTTTTAAAAGAATAAATTTGTCTCTTTTTCACCTTGTTAATTACTGAAATAGCCTAATTTTTCTCTCTGACTAATGAATTATATACTTTTTTTTCAGTTTATATATTTCCTTATTTTTTTAAAAAATGATGTGGCACATTTTAGTCACATATTGTAATTAAGGTTTGTTTGGTAAATTGTTGAAGATATTTTATTTAAAAAAATATAATTGTAAAAGGAAACATATATTTTTATTTCTTTTCTTGCATTCTTAACCATAGATATTCATACCTTAATTACTAGTAAATTCACATTCTTATCAGAAGAAGAGTATTATTAAATGTAATTCTGGGATGTGTAATAACCCCAGATTTTGTCAGATGATTGATTCTAATAACAAAGTGCATGATAAATATTTTTAGTTTTAAATATCTCTCATTTCACTTTATGTATAATTCTGATTATCTTTTATTTTTTCTAAAAAAAAAAAAAATTTTCAACTGGAAAATATTTTGGAAATTCAGTATGAATGTTTGAAATGGATTAACTCTTTATGTGCTACATTTCATTTTAAAAGACTAGGATTCAAGTAAAAACCCACTCTAAGAGGCCCATTCAAAAATGGAGATGTTTTTGCAAAACATTACAGAAAACATTTAAATATTTGATTTCTCCAAAATTAATCATAGTATTATATTTAGTCTGTTTGCAAATTATTAAAATAAGTTCAATTTGCATTGGATAGTATATAGGGTAGTGCAATTTACAGTACTGAATTTTTTTAATATTAGTTGCTTCTCTATGTTATAACTGTATCATTTTGGAAACTGTAAAATGTGTATATCATTACAATAAAATTATTATGGAAAACTGACTTTAAAACATTGTTACAAAATTTATTTAAAACAAATAAATATATATTTAATTTTCAGATTGATTTAAGGATGAAGAAATCTGTGTTCCAGTATACCGATTATAAAAGCTTCCAGTATAATAGACCTCTGAATATTGATGAAGACTTAGACTTGTTCTGTGCTGTAGGCAATGATAATTACTGTAGAATATGGTCCCTAAGTTCTGGGAAGCTACACTGGTCTGACAAAATTCCACCAGCTAATTACAGAGGAGAACCACTCACAGCCCATGCGTGCATTCTTTCTACTGAGAGACGATGGTTTGTTGCTATCATTCAGAATGATACTGTGACTCCCATTGTTCCCGATGAAGTTGAAATGATATCTTTTCAGCCTGAATCTGCTCTGCATTGATATTCAAAAAATTATTTGTAATGTTAAACATTTTTTTTTTTTTTTTTGCTTGGTTTTTCAAAGTACTTGTAAAGTTATATCTGTAAATCCTCATTGTTTTGTGTAACATCTGATAAGGTTGATTCAAAAGCCTTTAAAATCCTTTGTCCATCATTCTGTTTATATAGGCAGTGGTGCAGGCCTTTCTCCCTATCTTTTGTGGTAAATGTTCTTTACCTAACATCTGCGATGAACTGGGCTAATGCAATGGTTCCTAGCATATTTAGGCAAAGAAAAATTTATGCATCGCTCATCCGTATACATTAACATATCTATGCACATAGTGCAATATAAAAATTGGTTGAAATTTTTTAATTGATGAAGTGTTTTTCAATACATACAAAAAGATTTTTTTTAAATTCATTAATTTGTATTTTTGTCCTTTCCAGAACAACTTATCATTGTCATCTGTATTATAATATTGGTGTATGTGTTGGCATTTTGCAGCATAGATCATTTGACCTAAAGTTATCAAAATTGATATTGATATACTTTGGTAGATGGAAATTTTGAATCATTTTTTTTTAATTTTAATTATTTAGAAACTAAGTGAAATTTTGTGGTTTTCCTGTGATAACTTCCAAAAATTATTTTAAAATTCAAAAAATAATCTGCAATAATACCAATTTTTTGCTATATGTAATTCTATTTTTAATCAGTTTTGTAAAAAAATAAGTTTATTTTACAATAATATATTTCATTGTTGCTATTATTATTTCATCCTGACTTTTTTCCATTGTTGATGATAAAAATATGAAATTATTGCTGATTTTTCCATAATGAGTAGGTTTCTATTTTTGTCATGCTTTTAATACGTTTCTGAAATTCATTGTATTTATAATTGCAAATTAACTTTTTAAGTAATCAATGATGTAATAATTCTTAACTGTACCTATTTTTAAACCGTACTATTTTTTTATGTAATATAATTAAATGTAAAAAATATACTATCCTTCATACTGCTTGAAACGGGCTTTCTTATTTTAGTGCACTAAATTTTCTGTTGAATTTTTTTAGCAGTCCTCTGAGTTATTTCATAAATTGTGAATTATATGAAATTTCAAAAAAAATAGCACAAATATACTTGAAACTTCGAAAGTGAGAGATCCTATTGCTTGATCATTTATTTTAATTAAAATAAATGCTTCACCGAACAATTTTTGTATTAATTACAGGTCAAACATCTCTGTTTTACAAATTAAAGTTCACACATTGCATAATGAATAGAATGGTTCAAACCTTTGAAAATAGTATATGTTTATTGTATTTCTATTAAAAGTGTGAATTTTATACTTTGTCTGGGAAGCCAACCAAAGCAAGCTACATGAAAATTTTTAGGTGCCATGAATCCTACTGAACCAACCAGGCAAAGACTACTAGTTTAAAATAAAGTTATTATTTCTCAATAAAAATTAAAGTATTACTACAGAATTTTAGAAATTAATAAGCATTTGGGAGAATATTTCTTATGATAAATTTATAAATGCAAAATATTTTTTTAACTAAAAAATATGCATTTTCAAATGCTCAAGCTGAATCAACTGTCAGTTTAAAAAAAATGAGAATTAGAGTGAACACACAGACAAAGAAGAATTCATACATTGTAAAATTTATGCGAATCTCTTAAAACATTCTAATGATTTAAAAAAGATTTTTCCTTAAGTTTGAGGCATTTTAAACATTAGAAAATGTTTAGTTAAAAATTAAATTATAAAATTCAAAAATAGTTTCTATTAAGATTTAAAAGCATGGAAGTTAAAATTTTAATTATACAATGCTATAACCATTGTTAATTTGTATGAAACTTTAAATTAATTTGTATTATTAACCATTAGTCTTATAACTATAACTTTCTCCCCACATCTTTTTAATATTTCTGCCAAAGTTATGATGATAAAGCATGCATTTATTTTTCAACTAACATTAATGCTATATGAACAGTGAAATCTTCTTAAATTTAAATATAAGAAAAAGAATTGGTTTCATTTTTTTTCTTTCATATTTAAAAACAAGAAATTGATATATGATATAACTGATCAAAAAGATAATATTAATTTTTTTAAAAAGGAAATCACTTAATTAATAACATTTTTAAACTACACACAATCTATTGATGGTGTTGATTTAGGACAATTAAATTGAATCAATTTTCAAAATGCATCACATATTTTATAATTCATCCTAATAATTTTACTTCCAAAAAATTAACAAAATGTTTTAAATAAATAAAATTTTATAATGGTATACTGTATGAAAGAATAGTGATTAAAAATTGTTGTTGATTTTAATATATATATATATATATATATTATTTGAAATGTATACAATAATTACAAGTAATAAAAAATACTGGGATGCAAAAACAAAGAGAAAATAACATTGTTTTGATATTTTTTTAACAATTTGTTATTTGAACTTGAATCTTTTTTTAGAAATATCAGAGGAAAGGTTAGTTAATAAACAGATATAAAAAAAACGGGGGACCAAAAAGAGCATATCTGAAATTTGTTTCGAAGTACAAATGCTAAATAATTTATTTTATCTCAAGACTTAATTCTTTGAATGCAAAATAACTTTTTATGTGGAAAGTAAATTTCTAGGAAGACTACTTGGGCTTCTTATTGTGTTGTTTAATGTGTACTTGTAGAGAATGTATAGGTGTTGGACAAAGCTCCTTCACATTTAACAAGAAATTTGCATTATTTTCTGAAAACTGTTGCACTCTATTCATCTATCTATCAGAATATCAGAAATTGATATCTATCAAAATAAAGTAATTGCTTTCATTTTTGTCTTCAGTTTGCAACTTTTTGATATTTTCCTTGATCAAAAAGCAGCAAATGACCAAATCTGGTCCTTGTGCCATAGTATCAAACCAAACCAAAAAGCAGCAAAATCCACTCTTTTATAAATTTCATTATGTACAAGATGAGATATAGACATGGTAACAATAGAAACTGTAGATTAAGTTATTTCTCTAGACAGTAATAGTCTTGGAAACAAAGAATATGTTGAATATTATCATCTGCAATTTATCTTGAAATGGCAAACACTCACTTTGTGCTGTCCAATCCTTCCACACTGAAAAAGAATGACTAAATGCAGCTGGAACATTCAATCCTACTTTCAGTTACCTGCTTTACTATACAATGTTAACTTTAATAAAGATTTCTGTATTGAAAAAATCATAAAGTTAGAACTCATCAATTAGCAGCAAGAATTATTGACTTGCCCACTTGACACACTATTACTTTTTTAAAAGGATGTGTGATGAAAATTTCAAAGACTAGAAAAAAACTCAATATATTATTTTAGAAAAATAGTTATTATTTTATGTTTTGGTTTTTATATTGATATTTTACATTAAAATATTATGAAAGGATTTTTAAATAAGCTTTTTTATTTGGAAAGCTTAAATTTATGAAATTCTTATTTTGGAATAAATTTATTCAAAAACAAATCTCTTCTTAAATTCAAACTTGCATGTCTTTCTTTTTTTTTATGTGGGGCTTTATTTTAAAACCTTTTTTTTTTTGTAGAGCCATTATGAGGTTGGTTCTCAAAAATAAGTATATTTTCCTCAGTTTTAAGCACAAGTTTTTCTCAGCATAGTAGATATTATTTGACGGTTTTCCAAAACCGGTTTTTAAATTAAGAAAACCGGTTTGAAAGAATTCATATTATAATGAATATTATTGAATGATGTTGGTTCTTCTTATATGTGTAATGAAGCTGAATATCCTAAACATTTAGTCTTGGGACCGATTCGTCTAGCAGCTTAAGGCACGAGATGCCAATTTATTAACAGGTGAAAGTATATTTGAATTTCTATTAAATGAACTAAAAAATTTAAACACTGAAATAAGTTCGAAATTATTATGTGCTTCAGAAGAACGAATTCAAGAAAGAAGACATGTAGAATTTACCAACTATTCTGCTGTATTTGCAAAATCCACAAAACATTTCTTGTTCAGTGCAGAAATCTAGAGTACTCTCTTTAGCTTCAAAAACCGAAGTTATTGTTATTTGGAAAGTTATTGTCTAGAATATTTCCCAATTCTTATGGGGAAACCGATTCGGATGAAGAGCAAATCGATGAAACTACTCATCAGAGTTAATGCTTTTTTTAAAAGAAGCCATGGAAAAATCAATTCATAAGTTTCTTGAAAACCCTGACGAAAAACTTACAAATTCAAAGACATTGAAATCTGAATTTTCATTATTCGAGGCAACAAATAAAAGAACAAAAAACTTGGATTTGTTTTTTGATGCCATGAAAACTACAAAACCAAGCTCTGTAGCTAGTGAACAAGCATTTTCAATTTCAGGCAATATTCTGTCCAAAATAAGAACAAGACTTAGCAACCGTTCAGTGGATATTTTGTGTTTTTTAAAATCATATTTTCTTAGGAGAAATTAAAATGAGTGAAAATAATACAAATATTATTTGAAATTATTGTGTGAGTTTCCGTTATTTTCTGTAAGTAATATGTATAAGTAATCCATATATATTTTTTTGTATTTTGACTTTGATATTGATTCCGTTTTTTTTTTTGTTTGTTATTTTATATAAATTGAATAAAATATTTTTCACTATTCTATTTTTTTTTCACAAAAATTCGAAAACCAGTTTAAATTGGTTTTTTGGAAATATCGAATTCGAAAACCGTTTTTTTCAAAAAGGTCGGGTTTTTCTATAAACCCTAATAAATAGGAGTGTTTCTTCAACAGTTTTTAAATTAATCGTCATTTTAAGGCACGCATATCCACATACCATCAAAAGAAATAATTTGAATAATATACTTCTAAAATAAAATAATTGACTGAAAGAGAAAAAAAAAAAGCAAATTCCGATTTCATATTTAAAATATTAAGTATTTGTTACCTCGTGTATGGCAAAAGCGCACTGAAGGCCATCTGTAAAAAAAGTCGACCGAGAGCTGAACCTCAACCCAAGATTTGTTTTGCCAAAATACAGTCCACATTATATGACGAAACATTGGCGCGTCAAGCTAGAGAAATAGATGCAAAATCAGAAAGCCAAAATAAAAGCAACAAAACCATTGAAGAAAAATTGGATGGTGTGAAAAGTTCAATAAAGGGAACTTTAACCAGAATAGAGGCATTTACTTCGGAGAAGACAATGTTGAAAGATACCAGTGCCACTAAAATAGAAGTAAAACTTCAAAAAAAAAAAAGAGCAACATCAGTTGAAACTGGATAAAATAACGAATTAATATTATGAAATTGGATTTTCGGGCTTGAAATCGAAAAAATAAATGATCCCAATTAAAAGTAGGCCTCGAGCTTTTAATGTATTCATTGAAAAATCCTGAAAATGTAAGCATTAATTTGAATAACAGCGGTAAATCTAGTATATATGCTTGCCTCAAATTCCAGACTTTTCATGATTCCTATTCCCGAAATCTGAGGTTATATATATATATAAACCATAATTTTTGAAGTGGTCGAAGACAGGGAAGATACTTTGAATTTTTAACCTCGTTTTATTTCATCCCGGGAGGCATGATTTATGTACCAAGAGGCGCGGACAGGGCACGTCCGCTCACAGCGCGACACAAGAGCAGAAGACAGCAAAAAAAGGGGCAAGAAGGAGAGAATATTTTCCCCAGTGCTTATATACTGTGAGATTTTGATAAGTATTTCTTGCACGTGCCGATTTTGATAAGGGAAACATATAGATCTTTTAAAATAATGTGCATGCTGGACAGTTTTTTTATCCTTGCATTCGGAGCGTGTGAAAGTGCAAATTTAAGCATTCTTACACAGCTTCTGTTGAATCAATTAAATAGAAAAGATGGAATGGGATCAGGAAACAAGCGAACAATTTAGAATGAAGTTAATGTGATCCAAATTGAGATGAAACTTCGGTAATTAATTAGAATTGAAATTAAATTTAAAAATGGCATTACATATATAAATATATAATCGTGTGTATAAAATGAGTTAAAAAGTTACTGATGTCAATTGTAATAAAACGCATTAAAAAATCATGCTATTTAATGGCATTTTTTTCTGGCAAATGTTTTATCTGGTCGGCTATACGTCTTCATCTGAGTTAAATCCTTCCAAATTAATTAAAAAAGCTACGTATCTATCACTCTCAGGGAACTAAGATCTCCAAAGCGAACTTCTACTGTTACAAATCGCCTCTGAAGGAAAGGGTTTCCCCTACAAGAGGAGAGCAAACGCCAGAAATAAACTTTCAATCTTAGGGAAACTATTCTCCCAACCCCTTAATTGCGGTCATAAAGGGAAAGGGAGAATGAGTTAAAAAATGAACGAAACAGCTATTCTTAAGACCTTATCAGACGGGCAAATACCGTCTACACTTTCGTGGACAGTTTTTCGTTTATGACCGCAGGCAACCGGTCAAGCAGGATTTTCGTCATCGTGGACTGTTTTCAACCGGCTCGAAAGTGTAGACGATAGTGACGGAAAGATTGTTTGCAAAACGAAATTTAACCAATCGTGCATGGCTTTGGCAGTGACGTAGTTGCCAAGAATGGCGCGATCGACGCCAATATGAAACTAATTTGTAAACATATTTCCGAATCATTTCCTTCTCTGTAAAAAGATGGCAAAAAATGTTGTATGGTTGTGTGATAAAAAGTGGATTTTGATCGGTTTCATTCATGAAAAGCCGACTGTTTGGAATCCACTGAATATTCATTATTTAAGAAAAATGTTATACGAATAAATTCGTACAAAAATTATCAGAAAATGAAGAGATGTTGACACCTGTAGATAGTCATCAAAACCAAGAAAATTTATTTCTAGAATTAAAAAAAATTATTAATGTTTATGTGAACTGTATTTGATTAGATTGAATCTTTTATTCTTTAAAATAATGGTAGAATTTTTGAATTTTTATAATATGTAATTAACATCTTTCATACAATTAAAAAATTATTTAACTCCTACGCTGTTGTGAAAGTTAATAAGGATCAATTCATTTTCTTACCACTGAAATATTGTTCATTGCATGATATTGTACATTTGAGGGAATTGCAAAACATGAATGATTCTGTTATTGTTTAATGTTTTAATTAATAATGGTGAAGTTTTTATTTTTAACCAACCAGATCCAACTACAAAAGCATATTTTTAGCACATTTCTGTGTTAAATTTGTTTTTTACAAATTAAACTATAAAATACCAACACAGACACATTATGCAATAATTAGATTTTTTTGTACGTAAACCTGTCATTATTACTGAAAAATTAACAAAATTGGTGGGATAGCAATACATCCCAGGATTAATAACGAAAACAAATATGTTACTAAAAATAAATATAGCAAGTAAGAAAACTAAAAATGGCAATAAAAATCCAACTATTTCGTTTATTGAAAATTTCAAAATAAAAAAGTCTCAAATATAAATTATGCAAAATTTTTCTCAGAACTTTATCAAACGGATTGTTATCAATTATAATATTGTAGACAGTTCCGGTTTATTAATGTAAAGAATCTTTCTTTGTTAAGTATTTGGTTGGGGTTTAAGCCGGAGCGCTTCTACTTAAAATTAGGGATGACGAATCTTTTACGAGCGGTTATTACGTAACCAATATCAAAAAGTCACAAATACAAGTGATCAATACTTTTCAAAGAGGGGTGTGATTCAAATCTTAGAATTCTTTGATACGATCTTACTGGTGATATTTCGATTACAGGTTTGGATCACGATAGAAAGTAACAATCGATACGATATCACTGAAATTTGCCGGAGCGGTGACTTCACTGAAAAGTAACAATCGATACGATCTGTCCAATGGAAGCTCTCGAAAGAAATCTGTGAATGGATTGAAAAGTGAACGGACCGTTTATTGAAATTATCGTATCATTGAATTGCATATCACTGAAATTTATCGGAGCGGTGATTTCACCGGAAAGTGCCAAGTCACCGCTCCACTTACGGGAGTGACTTCCGATATTCGCATATGATGATGCACTGTTCCATACAAATCATTTTTAATTGCTCCTGACATGATTGACTTTGATTACATATATTCTGTTTACTGCTGGCGCCGTCTATTGTTAGAATATAGTACTAAAGTATACATTTTAAAGAAATGACATATATATTTAATTCACCTGTTCCAGAAAAGGGTTCACTCAAATAAAGAAATTAAATAAATAGTTTTGAGAAAGAGAATTAAATTTAAGGAGCAAGCTGAAATAGATAAATTAATTCAGTCACACGTTACTTAAATTAATAAATTAAGTATTAATTACAATTAATAAATTTTATATTTAATATTACGTAATAATTTTTAATGAATAATATGATTGAACTAACAGATATTTGGAACAAATATTTAAAAATAACAATTGCAAAATTATTTGTTATTCAAAAAATCATGGATTATGCATCTCTACTTAATACGATCTTACTGGTGATATTCCGATTACAGATCTTGGATCACGATAGAAAGTAGCAATCGATGCGGTCTGTCCAATGAAAGCTCTCAAACAAGAGTTCAATCATGCATAGGGAAAGTCCCCGTACCTACTGAAGTGAACGGACTAAGTCAAGAAGGAGATTGCACAGGTAAGCGGCTGTCTAAATAATCTCCTAATTAAGTTAGTGATTCCCCTGTTTAAATTACTTGAAAATGTTAGAATATTAAATTTAATATGTGAAAGGGTAAAAATTAAAAAGACCCCTAGCGCAACCTCAAATGTAGATAAAAATAATGTAAAATCAAATACTAAAACCACTCCAAAGAGGAAAATAGATTTCAGTGGCAATGCAAACAAAAATGTAAATTCGCCGAAAGGCAGTCCAATTAAAGAAAGAAAAAAAAAAGAGTAGCTGATGAGGATGGGTTTATAGCCCCGGCTGCTCACCTCATCAGAAAAGTAAAAAATTTAAAAATAATCAACGATAAAAACAATGAGGAAATTAAAACTAAAAAACTTCCTGAAGGAATAGAAGAGGTTGTGCTAGACGACGAGGTCGGTGCTGAAATGCCACCTGCACAACAAAAACAAAGAAGAGTGCCGCCCTTCTTTGTTACCCCCCGAGCAGACTTTAGAACGATGCTCAATATTCTAAAACTTGAGGCTCCTTCCCTACGCTCAGTAATGAGCAATAAATTCTAAAAAATTACTGTCGAAACTGAGGAAGAGCACCGAAGCCTTTCCCATCTCCTCGAAGCTCAGGGGGCTGAGTTTAAAACCTTTATGTTAAAGACAGATAGGCCCATAAAGGTCGTACTTCGAGGACTTCCTTCCTGCACTCTTATTGAGGAAATTAAAGAGGAATTACAAAAGGAAGGGTTCACAGTTGTTCGTATCACTCAGCTGTCAAAATGTCAGACCAAGTGACCGATGCCGTTATTTTATGCAGAGATTGCGAACGGCCCTCTGTCAGAAACGGTTTACACTCTCACTGAAATGTTTGGCACTAAAATTTCAGTGGAGCGTTACAGAGGAAGGAAGGGGCCTTCTCAATGCTGTCGGTGTCAGGGCTTCTTCCACAGCTCTGAAGCATGTAAATTACCTGTCAAATGTGTTAAATGTGCAGGACCTCACAGGGCTAAGGAATGCTCGTTAGCCTACGAGGATAAACTTACTTGTGCAAATTGTGCAGGTGATCATGCGGCGAACTGGCGCCAATGCCCCCGTTTCCCTAAACCAAGTGGTAGAAACAACACACTACTAACTTCCAAAAAAACCACCCCTCCAAAAAATCCATATGGGATTTACCCAGGACGCACCGACCTCCAAAAAATTTCAGAAAAGTGGAAGAAAATGTGTCATATTCAAAAATTCTGACGAATTCAGAGTCAGAATTTCCTTCATTAGAGACCCCAGTGGAGAGCGAAACAATCTCACCAGCTGCTAAAACCCCTATTCCAAATCAGTCGGTCCCAGCGGATGCAATTAATACCAAAATTTTTACCGACATCTTTTCAAGTCTAGCTATGCTCATGAGAGAAGATTGGTGCGAAGCACCTCTTCTACTTTAAGCTTATAAAAAAGCTTTACCAGCAATTCGTGCTGCATCCCACGGTGCTGATATGGCGTATTTTCTCTTCAACGAATACGGCAGTCTTAGTTACGGTCCCCAACGTTAACATTCAACCGTAACAACATAATAAACTTGCATAATCTTAAAGTTTGCACCTGGAACGCAAATAATCTGCGGCTCAGGATCGCTGAGGTGAGAGACTTTGTATCAGAGCAAAATCTTGATGTGTTATTGGTACAAGAGACCCTACTCCCCCCGAAGTGCACACCCCTAATCACTAATTACCGGATTTATAAAAATAGTAGATCCGGAGATAGTTTTAATCGTCAGCGCATTTATGGAGGTACTTGTATTTATGTGAAATCAATAATTGAACATCATGTCATCCCCACTCCCGTTTTAGAGAGGATGGACGCGACAATTATTGCGGTTAAATTAGGAAATCTCCCCCCCCCCTCAAAATTGTGTCAGCATATGTGCGATCTGGGAGTTCGTACACGTTTCCTCTGGAGGGTTTGAAAAAACTTTTAAATTTAGGCCCAAACGTCATCATTGCGGGCGATATGAACGCAGGGCATATCGCTTGGAATAATTACAAGACAACGAGGTATGGAATGCAGTTGTATAATTATCTTGCAACGCAGGACAGAATCAATGTTTTGGCGCCCCACTCTCCAACCCACATTAATCAAGTTAGGTCTAATGATTCCGTCATAGACTTCGCAATATTAAAGCGAATTCCTTTCCACTCTCAAATTAGAGTACTAAATTCTTTAGATTCAGATCACCTTTCAGTAGTTTTGACTTTTAATACTGGAACCTTTTCTCTAAATTCAACAGCACAATTCTCCACCAACTGGAAGAACTTTCGGCATATCTTAAATTCAAAACCCCTACCCCCCTCAAAATTAATAGCAATGATGACGCAGAATTTGCATTAGTAGTCTAAAAAAAATTCTAACAAAGGCACTCGCAGAAGCCTCAAAACCAAAATTTAATAAACCTCCAGATAAGCTTCCTTTAGAAATCCAAAACAAAATTAAACTGCGAAACTACCTGCAAAGAGTTTGGCAACGTTCTCGCGACCCTCAAGTGAGAACGGAACTTCGCAGAACCCAGGATGAGATAAAAGAGTTAAAAGTAGGTCACTTCGAGCAATGGCGAGCGGAACAGTTCGAAAACATAGACATACGTGGTCTCTGGCGCCGCTCTTCCTTTCTTAGAAAACCATTCTCCCCGATCCCCCCCCCTAAGAGGGGAAACGGGGGAACTCGCCCTTGCTCCCATTCAAAAGGCGGAAGTGTTGGCTGATAGCCTACAGAACCAGTTCGCGCCACACGCAGACACGTGGCTGTCGATCCCCCCCCCTGACGAACTTCGTCACAGATCAGTTGGAGAGGTTTTTGACAAGTGAACACGTAAACAACCTTGAACCCGTTCGGCCAACGGAGATCATAGAATTTATGAAAAACGTTAAGCCGAATAGATCGCCAGGATTGGATTTAATTACAAATAGCATGATTAAAAACCTCCCTCCTAGATTTATTTTATATGTAACTTTTATAATAAACAAATTAATGGAACTTTGGTATTTTCCCGATTGCTGGAAAACAGCTGTGGTTGTCCCTATTCCAAAACCAAACTCCGATTTGACTTTACCTCAAAATTTCCGTCCCATCTCGCTACTTAGTGGCTTGAGCAAAGTGTACGAATCTGTGCTTCTCAAACGCCTGAATCAATTCCTCAGCGACAATAATATTTTAATATCTGAACAATTCGGTTTTCGTAAAAATCTGTCGACGAATCACCAGCTAATTCGTGTTACAAAATTGATTCACAGCGGCTTTGTGAAATCTCAAACCACAGGTGCACTTTTTCTGGACGTAGCCAAGGCCTTTGATAAAATTTGACACAAAGGGCTTTTATTCAAGTGCATGCGACTTGGATTTTCGGCGCATTTTGTCAAAACTTTACGCTCGTACCTACTTCCTCGTAATTTTCTGGTGCGAGTTAATGATGTAATTTCTTCCCCCAAACCAATCCCGAGCGGTTGTGCGCAAGGGAGTTTACTCTCTCCAACTCTTTTTAACATTTATGTTAACGATCTACCTAGAGCTATAATTGTCACTTAGCACTTTTTGCAGACGATACGGTCATCCTAACACAGCATAGGGATCCAAACATAGTCATAGCAAACATATAACAGTACATGACCATTTTACAGTGCTGGCTCATCGGCTGGAAAATAAAAGTCAACCCAAGTAAATGCGCGTGCCTCCTGTTCACTAAAAAACTGGTAATGCCTGACTTAGCCCCAATCCAAATTTTTGGCCAACCCGTCCCCTTTGTAAATGAATATAAATAGGGTTAGTTTTAGACGCAAAATTAAGCTTTAATAGTCATATTAAATCAGCCCTCACCAAAGCTACAAGAACGAGTGTTAAACTCAACAGCTTAATTTCTCCTAGGAGCAAGCTATCGATTAGGCTCAAGCTTCTGCTCTACAAAGCTATTTTATGACCAATTTTAATGTATGGCTCCCAAATTTGGGGGGCTGCTTCCGCCACTAACATTAAGAGGTTGCAAGTTTTTCAAAATAGGCACCTGATGAAGATTGTAGACGCCCCCTGGTATATCAGGAGGAAAATCTTACATAACGATCTCAAAATTGAACCTGTTTCGGAATTTATTAGAACATCAATCAAATTCTTCGAAAAACTGCCCCAGATTCGTAACAAGTTACTTAACCTTCCTGCTTATGATCCAGTAGTATCCAGCTCGAGGAAACGCCCGAGAGCTGCGATTGACAACGTCTATATAAACTTTCCCTCAGTTAAAAAGCTGAGAATTAATTAACTCTATTACCAATCTGGCGGATTAAACTTATCAAAATTATTTGTTTTGGCCTCAGATAGCTAAGATGAGCTACACGCGTAAAATTTCTTAAAAAAAAATTTTTTTTTCAGAAAATTTATTTAAAAAACAGTCCCCATAGTTAAGGCACGTGCAACGTAATTCCATTAAATTTCTCTGTATTTTATCCCATAAATAATATTATATTATTTTAATCAATTAATTATATCATAAATAATATATATATCATAAATATTAATTATATCATAATAAATATATAAATTAAATAGCAAATTTCATGACATTAGAGCTTTATTGCGCTCGTCCAAACTAGTTTCAATTAAATTTAACTTTTCCCTAAACTAACAAATTAAAGTAACTATTCCAAATTATGATGTGGAGGTGCTCGTGACCACTTTGTCACATCGCGAAACTCCGAAACATCACGACGGTGCCGTTGCCGTGAACGGACTGGTTATTCTTGGAATTATCGTATCATTGAATTGCATATCACTGACATTTATCGGAGCGGTGACTTCACCGGAAAGTGTAAGGCTTCACTGGAAAGGAAAGGGCGAAGTCACCGCTCCACTTTATGGCAGTTACCTTGAATTTCCGATATTCGCATTTGACGATGGACTATTCCATACAGATCATTTTTAATTGCTTCCGACATGACTGCCTTTGATTGCATATATTCAGTTTACTGCTGGCGCCATCTATAGGTAGAATATAGAACTAAAATAAACATTTGAAAGAAATGACATATATATTTAATTTAAATTTTTCAGAAAATGGTTTAATAAAATAAAGAAACTAAATAAAAAGTTTTGAGAAAAAAAATTTAAGTAAGCTGAAATAGATAAATTAATTCAATCACACGTTACTTAATTTAGTAAATTAAGTATTAATTACAATTAATAAATTTTATATTTAATATTAATTAATGATTATTAATTAATAATATGATTAAAATAACAGATATTTGGAACAAATATTTAAAAATAACAATAGCAAAAGTATTTGTTATTCAAATATCGTGGATTATGCATTACTACTCGAGAGTAACCTTGACTTTCCGATATTCGTATTTGATGATGCACTATTCCATACAAATCCTTTTTAATTGCTTGCGACTTGACTTTGCATATATTCCGTTTACTGCTCACGCCATCTATTGGTAAAATATAGAACTAAAGTAAACAATTTAAAGAAATGACATACATATGTAATTGAAATTTTGCAAAAAATGGTTTACTTCAATAAAGAAATTAAATATATAGTTTTGAAAAAAAAATCAAATTTAAGAAGTAAGCTGAAATAGATAAATTAATTCAATCACACGTTACTAAAATTAGTAAATTAATTATTAATTACAATTAATAAATTTTATATTTAATATTAAGTAATAATTTTTAATTAATAATATGATTGAAATAATAGATATTTGGAACAAATATTTAAAAATAACAATAGCAGAATTATTTGTTATTCAAAAAAATCGTTGATTATGCATCTCTATCTCTAGTCACTTTTACTGGTACAAAATGTTCTTGTCCTCGATGATTTTTTTAACACACATTTTAAGTAGAGATGCATAATCCACGATTTTTTGAATAACAAATAATATTACTACTTTTATTTTTAAATATATGTACCAAATATCTGTTATTTCAATCATGTTATTAATTAAAAATTATTACTTAATATTAAATATAAAATTTATTAATTGTAATTAATAATTTATTAATTTAAGTAACGTGTGACTGAATTAATTTATCTATTTCAGCTTGCTCCTTAAATTTAATTCTCTTTCTCAAAACTATTTATTTAATTTCTTTATTTGAGTGAACCCTTTTCTGGAACAGGTGAATTAAATATATATGTCATTTCTTTAAAATGTATACTTTAGTACTATATTCTAACAATAGACGGCGCCAGCAGTAAACAGAATATATGTAATCAAAGTCAATCATGTCAGGAGCAATTAAAAATGATTTGTATGGAACAGTGCATCATCATATGCGAATATCGGAAGTCACTCCCGTAAGTGGAGCGGTGACTTGGCACTTTCCGGTGAAATCACCGCTCCGATAAATTTCAGTGATATGCAATTCAATGATATGATAATTTCAATAAACGGTCCGTTCACTTTTCAATCCATTCACAGATTTCTTTCGAGAGCTTCCATTGGACAGATCGTATCGATTGTTACTTTTCAGTGAAGTCACCGCTCCGGCAAATTTCAGTGATATCGTATCGATTGTTACTTTCTATCGTGATCCAAACCTGTAATCGAAATATCACCAGTAAGATCGTATCAAAGAATTCTAAGATTTGAATCACACCCCTCTTTGAAAAGTATTGATCACTTGTATTTGTGACTTTTTGATATTGGTTACGTAATAACCGCTCGTAAAAGATTCGTCATCCCTAATTTTAAGTAGAAGCGCTCCGGCTTAAACCCCAACCAAATACTTAACAAAGAAAGATTCTTTACATTAATAAACCGGAACTGTCTACAATATTATAATTGATAACAATCCGTTTGATAAGGTTCTGAGAAAAATTTTGCAAAATTTATATTTGAGACTTTTTAATTTTGAAATTTTTAATAAAGAAAATAGTGGGGGGGGGAGGGTTTGTTTATTTTTTAGCCATTTTAGTATTTTTAAAAACTTTTTTTCCTTCAATTTCATCCATTTTTTGGATCTTAAAATATTTCTTGATCATTAGAGGTAAAACCAAATATGCAGCTCACTTTATCAACAAATATTGCCGCATTTTTTAAAACTAATTAAATTCGAACAAATTCCTGTAACTTTTGATTTCTTGCATTTACTTTTAAATGCAGCTCTGTATTTTCTTCATAATTAATTTATGCTATTTTCTCTATCATTATAAATGCTGTGGCACTGTAGATAAATTATAAGACGGAAAACTCGAAATTTTTAGCTTTAATTTTCACAACTAATGAAGCATTGACAAAAAAGTTCTATAATTTTAAATTTTTATGAATATAAATTCTTTATCAATCGAATTACCAATATGTGGAAAATCTGTTATTATATTTATTATAAGCTTCATATGTGCTCTCAAGTTATTTCAAACAACCCTTCCCTGATCAAAATGAATAACTTGACAAATGGAGTCACAGACAAGAAGGGGTTCTGGTTTGGAGAGATCTTAACAACCCCTCGTTTCACCCCTCGGTACCGATTGTGACCCACGTGGGTCAGATACCGAATCATATCTCATTCTTGTGCTCCCGTATTCGTATCGTAGCTTGCAACGTCCTTGCAATGTATTTTAATTACAAATCTTTTTGACATTTTTAAAAAGATCACATCTTGAAAATAAACAATGAATCAATTCGAGAGAAGTTCAAATTTTAATAATAAAAAATCTGACAGATATGAAAACTGCAAATTTTTAAATAGATGTAAAGGTAGGTAAATATTTGGTCTCATTTTTAAATTGTGATTTTAATTATAAATAATGTCTGTAATTTCAGAGGCTTGGTAGTAATATTAGTAATGATTTGCTGTGATTGGCATTAAATAATCAAATTTTATTGTTGGGGCTAATGTGTTACACATTTACATTTCTGACGGTTATTTTTTTCAGTTTTGTTCTATTTTGTTAATCTTAATTTAATGATTTCCATTTTCTTGATTTCAGTTATAATATTTATAAATAATTAGTGAAACCATTTCATAGTAATTTAATTATTTATAATATCTTTACACCTGGATCTATTTTAAATTACTTTTTGCCGTTCATTTGCATTCTTGCAAGATATCTTTTCTTATTCTATCATTTTTAATAAAAAATACTAATTTTCATTTTAATGTTTTATCCTTTCTCTCTTTCAAATTTAAAAAATCATGAATTTTGTAGGTTCTGACCATCTTTCTTGCTTCACTTTATATATATTCTACATTCTGAGTCTTGCAAACAAAGTTCAGCATGCCTATATTTTACAGTTTTCTACTGAAAAAATAAGGTATTTCACTTCTTTATATATATATATTCACAGTCCTTTCTCTTTTAGAAAATGACAAACTGAATTAAATAAAGTATCTCCAGTTGAAGATGTTATAAAACTGGAATTTGACTTATTATAAATCTGTAATCTTAAACAGGCAATTTAGATATTTCAATAAAATAAAATAATATAAATAAATTTTGATCATTAGGTCAAAAGAAAAAAAAATATTAGCATAGATAAATTCTTAGAAGTAAAATTATTGTAGAATTGAAATGTATAATCTTTGTTAACATGTACGTAACTGAATGCAGAAAATGGTTCTAAATTTTTAGTCTGTTAATTTATTTAAAATTAGTCTATTTATTTATTGTAAAGTTTTAGCCTAAATTAAATTATCTTATCCTGCTACAATCCACATAATCTTTTTACTATATAGAATTTTCACACTTTATTAGATTATATCCAAATTACATTTTATATTGTAAATTATGAGAGTTAATGTGATCTCTCTTATGTATAATTGAATATAAGTATTTTTTCCAATTCATAATTAAGTTTAATTTATGTAGAATCTGTTATTTCATTTTTGTCGACTTTTATTTCTAAAGCAGGAGGGCTCCTTTTAATTAAACCTGATATAGATATAATTATGTACATGATGTTAGATTAAAAAAAATATTTTGGTGTTTTTGCACTGATATTGGCAAAATTGATCTTCTTGATCTAGAGAAGTGTTTCATAATGATGAATCTTCTGATTTATTCATAGTTCAATATATGATTGAAATAATAAACAAGATACATTTTTTTATGTAAATAATCTACTAGAGCATTTGATAAATATAAATACTCAATTTCTTTTAATAAACATTTAAAACCTATAAATGTTTTAACTAAAGAAAGAAGAAAAGAAAAATTTTGAATGTTCTTACATATAATTATTTATTTAACCAGATGTATGTTTAGAGTAAGTTAAGAACTGCAGCACCCTCATCTTTTTTTAACATTTGAATTTAATTGCATATTTATTGGGTTTTGCACATTATATCTAAACCCATATTAATTTATATCTGCCATCTTCAGCTAAAAAAAAAGGGGGAAGAGGGACTTATTTAAAAATAATTTTTCCGATTTAATGTCTTTTTTACCAGAGAAGATTTCTTTCTTTCTGAGTACTGTTCCTCCCTTCCTTTTATCCCAATTCCTTCTGATCAAGCATGTACATTTTCAAACAACTAGAATCTTTATTATTATTATTATTATAAATGATAAAGAAAATTGAAGAAATAATAAATAAACAAATTTTTCAAATGTATTTACAGTAATGCGTATTTTGTAATATTAAGAATTTTAATATTTGATTTGTTTGGCAGTTTTTACGTAGAAATGTTGGAAAGAAGGTTCAACATTATTTTGTTTGTATCATTCTATTTAAGATCATGAAAAGAAAGCTTTGACTTAAAAGGGGGAAAACACCATCACTTACTTATGGATAGATGTAATAATATAAATTGCTTTTCTTTCTTTCTCAGTGTTGTACTATGCAAAGAAAAATATTGTAATTGTTAACATTTTTATTCAAAAATTATTTTATTCGAATTTTGTGGAATATCCATGTTTTTGAAGCTTCCAAAGCTATTGTTATAGTTTGAGAAATGCAATTCAATAGGAAGTAATATTGTGAATCTGTATCAAATTTTGGATAAATTTATCAAAGGGAATTCTGATTGTTTATCAGTCATGTACACTTTTGTACTATTTGATTGTCATACATAGAAAAAGCTACTGATCTTCAGTTGAATTAAAACCAGAAGAAAATATATTATTTTAAGTAATTATCATTGATACTCATAGATAACATTATTCTTATCCCTCTATATGTATTTATTTTAACTTATGACTTACTATGATTTTTCTTTTTCATTTAATATTCAGTCATGATGGTATCAATTGTTATTCCAGCCTTGCTCAAAGATTAGAAAAATAGTAAAACAAAGAAAATTATTTTAAATTATTGATTAAAAAGATTAGTAATTTAATGATTAAAAAAAGTTAAAAATCTAACAATAATTGAAAAAAATAGAAAAAGAAATTAATTACATTACCTAATGATAATTTCTACATCAAGCTGTGCAAATATTACCATTAGACAGTGTAAAACTTTGACTGTCGGCATGTCGTATGATTGATGCCCATATTGATTACTGCCCATACTGATATTGATGCCTGCATTGATTGATTAGCATAAGCTATCTTTGAATGCAATATTGCCACTGTTATAGCAAAATATCATATAGATTGCAGTTATCAAAACGTACTGAGAATTTTTTTGATACAACAGCTGCAACTATTAACAACATATTATATTTTGGAATAACATACAACTTCACATATTGTAATTCCAAAACCAATGTAACTAATTTATATGTGTCAATAAAATATTTTGGCTAATTCGATGTGTGATATTTTGATATAACAGTGATGATATGCATTGCTCAAAATAAAAAAATGTCTTGCTTTACCAAAAAAAAAAAAAAAAAAAAAAACTGATTATCAAATTAACATTATGAAAGAACAGTACTATTCAGAACATATAGTTCTTAGAATTTACTGAAAAATATCTAATAATGGTAATTAATGTGATAAATAAGGAACTGAGCATGATTGAATATACACTTCTTTCCATAAGCTTCCTTTCTGTCTAATTTATAAAAAAATAATATCATAATTGCATTTAACTTTTTAAACAAATTGTTTATGATTTAAGTATTTCCTGTGTTTGATTTTAAGCATGATTTCTCACATTTTCATGCATAAAACTTTTTTTTTTCCAGAGAATCTACCTGTTAACAAATGGAGACAGAGACCCAATTATTTTGTTGCTGTGCAGATAACAAATCACAGAGTATGACAATATTATTTGAGTAACATTTAAAAATATGCTTAATACATTACTTAATCCAATTTAAAATTATCATTATAAATTTGTAATTTCAATTTGGCTATCTGTAAATTTTTTTTACTGTTTAGGTTTAAATTCTTTTATCATATATTGCTGATTATGCTGTAAGTAATTTTTTTTTTTTCATTTGTGTGATGGTCATCATGCTATTTTTGAAAATCTGGCTTTTCTGATTCTTTGTTCAACATGATGGTGTCATTTGATCATGCAATGTATTCTTTTATTGTTTGAAATAGTTGTTTTAGTTTTTTAAAATTGGTTTTTATATTTTTGGTAGATTGACTCTTACATTTTGTTAAAGTTCCTTATCTTTATATCAGGTCTTAATTTTTATTTAATTATGAGTTCTAACTTTATAAATTTTAATTATTCATTTGATTGCTTTTTTTATTCAAGTCAGTTATTAAATATGTATGTCGGTGTCTTGAGAAATACACTACGTTTGAATAAACTCAGTATAATGCAAGTTTCAGAGCTTCTTTTTATAATTTTATAATTCATGCTTTTCAAATGGAATTGTTGTTTTATGCATTATGTAATTAAAAAAAAAGAAAAGAAAACTTGATAGAATGACCATTTTTTCCCAAAATTGTGCTGAGTTTCAATGGATTATAAGATGTTAGATAATAAGTGCTTATACAGGGTGATTCATATGGCATTGGATAAAAATAAAACATCTGTGAATGCTAAAATTAATTTATGTTGATAAAACAAATTTAATGCGGAACAACAGTTATTCGAGTTTCTATAACTGTTTTATATGTGCATAGCCAATGTCAGTGCAGTATTCCAATTCTTTTCATTCTTATGATCCCCTGTTGATGAGTCCAGCACATCAGTATCCACTGCTTCGATTATTTAAATCCTGGGAAGTGAAGACACAAAGATTTTATCTATAGTGGAACCCAATAGAAAAGCATCCTAATCTAATAAATCTGAGAATCTAAATAGCCAATAAAGCAGTGAATATGTCTTGACTCAGAACGGCTAATTCAGCGATGGGGTAGATATTCATTCAAATATTGATGTACTTTGATACACTTTGATAGAAGCAAAAATTCCATTGAAAAGATTAAGTGAGTTTGATTTAGATATTATAGAAGAATGAATTGTAGAGGACAGACACACTGCAATGTTAGCAACATGAAAGGGAAATATAAAGGTGTACAATCTAGAATAATTGCTCTAAACCTTCATGCAATTTTTGTACCTTGCATAGCACATTCTTTTAATTTATTAGTTTGTGATTCCACTTTCGGCAGAATATAATTTTTTTTGATATTGTAACGTTTATATTGCTTATTTTCTGCATGTACAAAAATATGGAAAATTTTACAAAAACATTTAAATATTACTCTTAAAACATTATATGGCACTCATTGGGAAGCCAAAATAGATTCGGTTAAAGCAGTGTATACACAGTTTATACAAATTTGTAATGCCCTAGAAGAATTTATTGATGCAAATAACGATACTACAGTGGTATCTGAAGGAAAAAGTATATTGGATTTAATACAAGAAATGCCATTTGTCTTATGTTTAATAATATGGGTTACAATATTGTCCAAAATTATAGTTTGCATATTTTCTGTAGGCGATTCAAAGTCACATTTTCTACCTCGCAATGCTGAGGCAGACAACAGTGTCACTCATATTTTATTTACACAGCTGTTTGATAGCTTTCTGCTTTATACTTTGTTCAAGTTCATTATAGTTTGTTCAGGATTGTGGATTTATTTGCGCTCGCATTATAGGTTTACTGGGATTTAACTTCCGTTGGCAGGAAAACTTGGCGTGCATCTAGAGGGGCTATAGAGAATGCACATTTCTCGCATTGATAAGAGAATGATTTATGATTACGGGTCCTTTTCCTTAAAATATTCACCTTTTTTCTCATGATAAAACTGATAAATTCTCACTAAGAATTTGTCTCTTCTAAACATTGATATTATGATGTCTAATAGATAATTATATTTTATAAACAAGATAAAGAAGACAGATGTATAAAGAGGACATTTTCACTTAACGAAGCTTGAAAACTATATCTTAACTAAAATAAGATATATAATACATATGGAATTGAATTTCTAGGCTATAACAATACAAGTTTTGGCTTCAAATTCTGGTTTTAGTGATACAACTCTATAAATTAACAACAAAAAGAAATCTAATGCACGATTATCAATTTTTTTTGGAGTCATAATGATTGGATGATGCACTGATTGCATTCTCAAATAAATGCTTTCTTCCAAATTTGTGGTCAGTCTTTCGAAAGTTAAAACTAAGCATATATCTGCAAATTTTCTAGATATAAATGAAAAACTTTTTATGTATAGATGAAAATAAGAGAAAAGTTATACTAATTAACACTTGAAATCATGATGGATTACAATTGCTTACTTTATTTAACCAAATTTTATAAATTGAAAGCATGTCTAGATGCAGTATTAAAAAACAACAACAAAGCATTAGCAGCCAGCTAATGCTTTTTAGGGGAAAAAGGATTTCAGAAACCATGCTTACATAGCTATGAAATAGTCTTATCTTATGGCCTAATATTTAAATATTTGCTATTGTAATTTTGGTTTAGATTATGATAAAGATCCAATCTATATGAATCTGTACTGTTGGTAAGAAAATCAGGAGGAGGAATAAAGAAATTAAAAAAGAAGAAGGAATAAAATATAAAGTAATATATTTTATTTCTAGCTTTCTTTCATGTATAGATTTAGGACAAATTTAAAATTAGTATTAACTTGTTTTTTAAAAAATTATTATTGTTTGTTTTATTTACTTAAGAAAATATCTCAGATTCAACAATTGAATAAAATTGTATGCTTTCACTGCCAGCTTAACGTCCTTACTTGAACGTACTGGCGTGGAGAAAAAACAAGCTTTGTCGAAGCCATGGCAGCGGAGAAGGAGAAAGAGTGAAGAGTGTGGAAATTGAGTGTCTTTGAAATGCCTACAGAAATTACACAGACTATAACACTATCAATAAATTATTTCAAGCAAAAACAATTATTCTTGATTGATGTCATTTAATTTGGTCAATAAAATTAAAATTGAAATCTAAAATTTAACATAGTTTTAGATGAAGCAAAAGAGATAGCACGCAATTTGAATATTTCAGAACATTTTCCTGAAAAACAAATTAAAAAAAGATTATATTTCAAAATAGCAGAAGATGAAGTTGTTGCAAACTCACTAGAGGATAGACGTTATTTTTAGCACTGTAATTGCTACTGCTATTGTACAAACACACAATAGATTTAAAAGTGTTTCAAATAAATCACTGATACAAAAAAACTTGAAACAAATAGGAATTAGAACAATGTTCCATAAACTTTGTAAAGTTTTATAACAGCATTGTAAATGTAAATCTAATTCAAGAAATTGGTTTGCTATGGGATTTGATAATGGAATGGTAATTAAATAAAAGAGATGTAACTAACGCACAAGACATTCTGCAGTACATACTAAATAATAATTAAATTGAATTATATTAACTGTGTTAAAACTTTTCATTACTTTGCCATTTACTATAGTAAGTGCTGAGCATTCTTTCAGCAAATTAAAATCATTAAAGAATTGTCTTCGGTCAAACATGCATGCAGAAAACTTAAATGCACTTGCTGTATTAAGCAGCGAAAAACAAATTGCAAAAAAAAAATCTAATTTCTCTGAAGTAATTAATAGCAAAAATAAAATTACACATTAAATAAA
This sequence comes from Argiope aurantia, assembly GCA_026543865.1. Classification (NCBI taxonomy): domain Eukaryota; kingdom Metazoa; phylum Arthropoda; class Arachnida; order Araneae; family Araneidae; genus Argiope; species Argiope aurantia. The sequence goes on from JAPMOR010071510.1 coordinate 29,462, forward strand.
CACACAAAAGAAATATCTGTTCTCATTCGTAATTTTTTTTTTCTTTACCAAAAAATTTAGGACCCCAAATGGTTTTTTTGACTCGGGGCCCCTTTATAAAGAAGGCTGGCTCTGGGCTCACTAGTGTAAAAGTTTAATTAATAAAATTAAATTTGAAGTAGAGTGACTCAGTTTTTTAAATATTTAATAAAGAAAATAAATGCTACTTAAAACATTTTCAAAATTTTCGATGCTTTATAATTTTTTATTAAATTTTTCTAAAGGTCCAAGAAAACATAAAGAGAGTGCAGCGTTACATTGTACAACAGGACAGGCGTCTTCATGAATGTATGAATGCAATACCTACCTTGCACATCACTTTGATGGTGATGAATATAAATAATGGGGATACTCATGAAAGGTAGTATTAAAATTTTTGTAAAGATAGCATAGATTTTAATTTAATGTTACTCTTCTTGAGGTTTATATGTTTTTTTAATCAATTTTCAGGGCCTTGAAGGCACTCCATAATGTTTATGATGAATGCAATGAAATAATGCACAAGGACCCATTGCAACTAGAATTTTCTGGTTTGGGACATTTCAGTGATCGAGTAAGTATCTTTAAACATTATTTTATGTTAAGATGTATTTATTTAATTGTAGTACTTTGTTCCAGTTTTTATTTTAATCTTTTTTTTTCCTTCTTTTTAAATAGATGCTAAAGACATGTCAGTGATTGTTTGAAATAATTCATTAAATGTTAAAAATATTAAATGCTCTCCAATCTTACAACATTGCAACAACTAATTCTTATTATATAAAATTTCATCATTTGTCAGAAAGTGATCTAAATATTGGAATAATAATGCCTGTATAAATATTACAGTTTATATTATTTGCATGCTATTTGAAAGTTAAAGAAATAGCGTCACTCAAATGTCATGACATTCATTAGGAATTTTGCATATTTTCATATTCATTGTTTAAACTTCATTACTTTCATGGTTTATTATTGTAAAACTTGGTTTCATAAATATTTATATATATATTTTTAAATATAGTAACATGAAAATTAAATAAAATTTCGTAACAATAGCTTTATAATTATATCTGTTTAAATTATAAAATTCTGTTTTGATTTATAGATTAAGGAACTAAATTTTGAATTAAATATGTGATGTTGGGGAAAATTTTTAAGGTTTTTAAATCAAATCAAAATGAGATTTTAGCATGTTTAATTTGTAAATCCAATGATCTTTTGGAAAGCTTTTAGCTACAACATTATTAAAAAAAAAAAAAAAAAAAAATTCTGGACCACTTTATTTTGAGCTTGCACATTAGCTTACTTTAAGAGAAATTACCAATCAAATATTGACAAATTGTGAAATTGTAGTCATGGGGCAAGACAAACCTGAGTCTTAAAAAAAGTAAACATTATAGATATTGGTAGACATTTATGTTAACTTTAAATTGTATGATTAAACAGAAGTTTGTGTTCTATCACATGAATGATATGTTTTCTCTAAAATTATGATAACTTTCAACCAAAAAGAAACCCATTATTTTGCTGGGTTTTAAAAGTTGACATGCATTAAAAAATGTAACATCATTGATAAACTGCTGAGGAGAGATGGTGACTAAATGTGCTCAGACAACTATGAGTTGTATCCTTATGGTTTTTAAAAGTTGTGAATATGATTCTAATGTTCTTAAAAGTAATTGATATATTTTAATGAATTTCATTTTAAACATAAATGATTAATATTCTGTTTCATGAAACTTTGTGTTTAAGACAAGAGTTATTTATTTTACAGAAGTTCTTAAGAAGTTAGAAATGCATACTACATAATTTACCTGTGATTGAATTACTTCTGCTTTTCTTTGTATGATTTGTCATGGACTATAGATGCTTTCACTTATCATTTTAGTTAGCTTTGAAGAAAATTATTTTGCCTCATTCATCAAAACAATTGTAAATTTTTTTTCAAGAAGCGACATAAATTATATTTATGTGTATTTTGTTAATAAAGGAGCATTATCCAGAAATTTAGCTTTAATAGAATTCACATATAATTAAATTATGACTATTAATAATAAAAATCTATATTAACCATTTTTTTTAAATTTATATCTTATTTCATTACTAGAAAGCGGGTCTGTGTATATGAACTGCTATGCTCTTAACAACATCTCAAATATAATAATTAGCGTTGTAAATCTTATACACATGAGAAAAACTATTTGAATTCGATATAAGAATTTCAGAAAAATCTTTGCAATTTTGCACTAATATAAATTTGATTAAAAAAAATTGAAGGCTTCAATTCAATTATTAATGAAAGTTCATAATGCATTTATTTTAATTCATATTTAGGGTTGGAAAAATATTTGTTGAATATTTAATTTATGCATGAATATATATTAAAATTCTAAAAATGAATTAATATACATATACATCAGAATTTGTATTTTGTTATTTTTGTAACACATTTGTTAAACTATATTCCTGGCAAATTCTGATTAAGTACCCATGGTATACTATGCTTTCCCATGGTACCATTTATTTTGAAGATAATTCAAATTTTATATTTTTAGTTATGATATTTTATCTATATGTTTTTATTATAAAATATGATGGTTTTTTTTTACTGTATTTCTAGGTCCTGTTTGCAAAAATAAAAAAGGATTGGCAGTATGGGAGGCTTTGTGCTTTAGCAGAATGTGTAAAAAAACATTTTGCTGAAGCCAACATTTTTTCCTCGGATTCAAGGCCTTTTAACCCTCATTTGACTATTGCCAAAATCAATTTCTCTTTAAGGGAACAAAAGGTAAAATTTTTATTGAAATAATTTGAAATTAAACATTTTTTAAAAATAAGGTGATCTTAAATGTGTTTTGCTTGCATTTGCATTGTACTAGAATGTTCTTGATAGTATTTTGTTCTTTGCTGTGCTATATTGTTCTGTCTCTTAAATATTCATGCTAATAAAATTTTAATTTGATCACATTAATTTGTTGAAATAATATTCTGATTTATTATAGATTCATTTTGTCATTTCTTTTTTAAACATTAGAAGTAATATATCGATCTTTCATTAAAAATGATAATTATGTAAATGTTTTAATAAAAATTGTTTTTCATGAAAATTTATTTTTAGTCTAAATATTTTAATTTTTATTAAGTAAGAGAGGATTTATCTGAAAATATTCTGTCCTCATGTTACATTTTAAATTTAAAAAAAACCAACAAAAAAAACACAGATATACTTAATTTTTTACTTTTTTTTAAAAAAAGCCCCCCTTTCCCTTTTTTTTTCTGTTACAGAATTGTTTTATAATGATGTTTATGTCATCTTAAAATTTTTCACTTTTAATGTTGAAAACTTAAAAAGTGTATATTTTATTGAAAGTTATTAATTAAACTGCAGCCCCCCTTTTTCTCAATATAGTTTATTTGAAACTGTGAATAAATTTTTTAGGAAGAAGCACTTTAATTGTTGTAAACATTATTTAATATTAAACTTATGTAAGCTCATTTAATATCACTATATCAATATATAATTATAATATTATATAATAAAATATATAGGATGGCGTCTAAGGGTAAAGGGAATTTTGAAAGAAGAATAATAATACAAAATTAAACAAACAATTAATTTATTAAGATTCCATAGAATTAAACATTTCAATATTTACAATATTAGACTATTTACATAAAGGGGATAAGACAGTTTAAATAAAGAGATGGTTCACCTGTGAGATGAGGATGCCAAACATGGTTAAAGCCTAAAAAGGGTTTACTAACAGAGCAGATAAACAGTTTCACCCTCACACATCCATTCCCAACGAAAGAATCGAGTGTTGTTCTGTTAAAAGACTTTTAGGCGCCGTGATGTCATACACATGTGAGCTTCTCTTATTGGATGTTAAAATTCAAGTAGATCTGATTTGACATGATTGGCATTGCCATCTCTTGCAATCGAAATTAACTTAATATTTTAATTAATTACTATCCTTGAAACAAGTTTACAGTTCTTAATATTACTTTCTGCATATATATATATAGAAAAATATTAGCCAAAGCACTTGAGAAAGAAAAATATAACAAAATATTAAAAAAATCCGGCCTGAAGGCTTTTTCAAGGGTCACCCTCAGGCAGGGATTCAAAATAATGGATTTTTTTCTGTTAAGGAAATATTCAGACAATTAAGTATAATATTTTTCTACATTACTATGAGAAAAAAGTAATTAAATATAATTTAATAAACGGGTGGAGATATATTGATGACCTACTTTTGATTAACTTCGACAATACTAATATTGTAACTAATTGCTATCCAAAAGATTTAATTCTAACAGAAACGAATAAAAATCAACTTGAGGCTACCTTTCTGGATTTAAAAATCGAAATTGATAATGATAAAACAGTAGTTGGTATATACGATAAAAGGGATGAATTCAACTTTAAAATAATAAAACTATGTAACTACCACTCCAATCTAAACTCTAAAATTCTCAAAAATCTAATTTTCTCACAAGTTAACAGGATCAAAAGGGTTTGCAATAATAAAAATTCCTATATTGAAGCATCAAACAACCTCATTAATAATTTAATTAAAAATGAATTTCCTAAAAATTACTGTAATGTCAATTTTTTAATTAAACAAGGTATGGTTTGGGATTAATCCTTTGGCTTAAATAAAAAATAGAACTTTCCTTGCATATTATATCACTCAATAGGTGGCGCTGGGAGCTTACAATTTTTACCTAAATTACCGTTAGCTTTGTGATTTTAATAAGCGGGAATTACAATCGATAGCTTAAAATTTCCTTGACTGTTGATGGTATGTTCTTGCCTTTTCGTTTTTTTCTTTAGTGTTATTTTATGGTATTTTGGCTTTTATTGTTTTTTATTATTGTATTTTTACTTATTAGGGGGTTTTCTTCTAATTTGTTCTTTTGTATTTTCCTTTCTGTTAAAATGGTATATCTCTTGGGCCTAATTTCAGGTCCCGAGGAATCATTATTAGACTTAATTGTCTGAATTTCCTTAACAGAAAAAATCCCTTATTTTGAATCCCTGCCTGAGGGTGACCCTTGAAAAAGTCTTCAGGTCGGATTCTTTTTTATATTTTGTTATATTTTTTTTATTTGGTTTATTTGTTTTTCCTATTAACTTGATTTTTATACTTTTGTATATATATATATATATATATGTATTAAAATTTGAATTTTTCTTTTTAGGGTTTGGCAAAAATTGAACCAAACTTATATACATCTCTTATAAATAATCATATTGGATTCCAGACCATTGCTGGTATACAATTGTTATGTATGACGGGTCCTAAGGATGATGCCGGTTATTACACTGGGAATAGTCTGATTTTCAGTAAGTTTGCATATTCTTTTCCTTCCAAGATATTTATGAATAAATATATAAAATAACTGTAAATATTTAAATGAATCACATTTTCAATTTATATTAATACTTATTCAATTTACATTAATTAATGTTTATTAATTTTTTATGTAAATTTTTTTATTGTGAAGGAAAATAAATTATTTAAATTATTAATTTGTTGCTTTATTTATGTCATAAAAAATGCTGCAGATTAATAAAATAAGAGAGCTATCTATTTTGACTTAAAAAAAATATTTCAAATAGGAAAAAATATATTAAAAAACAGTAATTTTTCTTCATCTTTTGTATATTAATTAGAAGCAAAAAATTGTACTTGAATTAGTTTTAAGTTATAATTTCAACATTCTATGACTGTTTAATATTTTTCATCTTCATGACTTGTACGAAACTATAATCATTGAATAAATTTGTCATTGTTTCCAGTAAACTGTGTTTTCTTTTTTATTATAATTTGTATGGATGCAACCACACATAATATATACATCCTGTAACTTTACCAAATTTATGAAGTTATAAATATCTAGGTTTTTTTTAATGCTTAATGTACTTTTTAACTATATTTCAAAACCGTTTTTTCTTTTTGGAGAAACCTTTTTCAGTCATATATTTACGGCTAAGCATATTAAATCAGGCATATCTAATTTCTCTATAGCTGCAACTTTAAAAATGCATTTAAAGTTTCGAATTGTAGTAGATCATTGGTTTCTAAGAGATTGGAACAGTAAGACAATTAATAACATTGTAAAAACATTTTTATGTTTGGGTTAATATGCACACATTCTGATAACAATTGTGTTATCATGTGCAATGGAAATGTTACAGACAGTAGTTAGATTCTTTAATTCCTCACAAATGGAGTTGGATGGGAGAACCTGATGAAAATTAAAGACTTACATATATTATTATTAAGTGGAAATAGTAAGATACTGCCTAATTATTTTTGGAATTTCTAAAACAAACTAATAAAATACTTTTTTTTCTGTAAAAAAAAAAAAAAAAACCTGTATTGTGAATAAAAATTTGAATGAATTATGTTAATTGGTCGCAAATGTATTTCTTTTGTTAAAAATAGATGTGACTATCAGACCACAGTAAGAATTTTTATTTGTCTATATAAACAAAATCTTACAATGCATAAAAAAGTTTGAAAAAATAATTACAAATTGAAAGAAATTATTTTGTTTTCAAATAGAGTGTGAGTAAACATATTTATTTCTGAAATTTTCTCTTCAAAGTTTTTTACATGGATAACTCTTGTGATAGACATTTTTCTCTTTAAATGGTTTATTTTTTATACTAATTCAAGACTGTTTTGTCATTTTAATTCAAATAAAAATTCATGTAAGATGGTTGAAATTTTATCTGTTTTATGTAATTTTTGTATGGTATTATAATATTTATGAATAGGTAAAGTTCAAAGATGTAAAAAGGGGACAAATGTATGCAGGCATAGCATATGAGCAAACCAATTAAGAAGTTAAATGCCCAAGCAATTGCATTAGGAGAATTTTACACATAACAATCCAGATATGATGGATATAATAAAGAATGTCTAGTGTCTAATTATTGCTAAAAAGAGTAAATATATTTATCATTGCTTTATTTTGCTTCACTAATAATGATTATCGTTTTTGCAGGATCACCTGCCTCCAGTAATGAACATCACCGGAAAAGAAGAGATGTTTTAAGAAAATGAGTTACTTTTACTGTCATGTATTTGTAATTTTGTTAATTTTATCATACATTGTGTAACTTTTGTATTGTACAGACTACTTGTAAATTATTAAATTTATTTGTTTTTCCATCCTGCGTCAGTGAAACTTTTTATTGCAGAAATTTAAGCTAGATACAACGTATACACACATACCTAAATTAATAACTCCATAATAACTAACTCCATATAATTATGATTTTAAATAAAGTATTTGTAAACAAAAATACACAATTCAAAAATTAATAAATAAAAAAAACACAAGAATCAAATAAAAAATGCAATAATAAATGTGTAATAAAATAAAATACACAATAAAATAAATAAATAAATTTTATAATAAACACAATGAAAAAATAATGTAAATAAAAAACACGAAATTCAAATAAAATGAAAATAATAATTGTAAAATTGAAAGATTTCATGAAAAATTCTTGGAACTGAAATTAATAAACATAATATTCGACAATTTCATATAAATCATTTGGAAACGTTGATAAATGCAAGATTCAAAGATTTCATATAAGTACTTGTAAATGAATGTAACAAACACAAGATTCAAAATACTACTGTAATAAACATTTTTATTAAATAAAAAATATAAAAAAATATTTGTTTATTTGAAGTAAAACTTATATTTGGAAACTTGGCAGCATTATGACACAAGTGATAACCAAAGATAGCTTAGTTACATTCAGAGAGGTAAAGAAATTTACACTGAGGTATTTGCTGCTTTATTCTGATTATCACGTGCCATTAAGAAGTATCAGAATCTTGGATCATTATTTTTCTTCATTCGTAAGGTTTGTATGCCCATTAAACATGACACAATTGATAACAGAGGACAGTTTATTTACAATAAGAGGTTCCTTACAGCCTTTATTACAATTACAGGTACAAAGTTTTCTCTGACGTTTATTAACTAATTTTCTCTGATTATCATGTGCCATTAATTTTATTTATTTATTTATTTCTTAAAATTCGATTAATATTCTTCTCATATTCGAACAGACGAACTTCCTCTAAACAGATTTTACTCAAAATTTGATAGAAATCAAGTTTGATAGAAAGACCGTATATTAAATTTCAACCGTCTAACTCAAAGCGTTTTTGAGTTATCTTTGTCACAGACAGACAGACGGACATTTTCCATAAACGTGATTTTCGAACTCAGAGTGGTCTAAAACGTGGAGATTCGTCAAAATCTCGAATTCGAATTTTTTGAAATTTACTGCACTTTCTGTATACTACAAATAAGAGAGAAAAAAAAAATATTAATCCCTCATCTCCAATTAAGTGCTTACTTAAAATTTGTAGGCAGAGCCGACGTTCTTTATAAAGGAGCCTGGGTGCGAGAAACCATTTAAGGCCTTGATTTTTTTTGTAAGAAAAAAAAATACAAACATGAACTTATATTACTATTGAATGTTTATTTAATGAGTAATTTTGTTTTTGCTTTTAACTACTTCAGAAAAATTACAATTTTTACAATTTCTCTTTCGGTGCTTAATATAATAAGAGCGTTTAAGCATTCTGTACCGAAGCTTCTATATTTAGTTTGATCGAAGACATTTATTTGTTAATTTTAATTTTCTGAAAGAACGCTCAGCACTTGCTATAGTAATTGGCAACATTAACTTTTAACATAGTTGATACATGTAGAAATAATTCATTATTATTATTATTTAGTGAGTATTACAATATGTCTTGTGCGTTATTTACATTCTTTTCATTCGAAATCGAATCCCGTAGCAAACCAATTATTTGGATTAGGTTTTCATTTACATCGTTGTTATAAAACTTTTCAAAGTTTTTAGGACATTTTTCTAATTCCTGTTTTTTTAAAGTTCTTTTTTTTTATCAGTGATTAATTTGAAATAATTTTAAATCCATTTTCTATCTATACAATAGCAGTATCAAAAAGTAACATCTATTTTCCTTTATCAGGGTTTCTATAATTTAAACTTCTGCCATTTCGGAATATATATATTCGAATTCGTTTTTTAGGGAAACGTTTTGAAATATTCAAATTATGAGCTATTACTTTTATTTCGTCTAAAAATGTGTTAAATTTTGGATTTTAATTTTATTGAGTAAATTAAATCAAATCAATCAATAACAATTATTTTTACTTAAAATAGTTTATTGAGAGTGTTAATTTGGGACAATATTGCAAACCATATGATTAAACATAAGATAAATGGCCTTTCTTGTATTTAGTCCAATAGCTTCGGATACAATTATCTCATTGTTATGTGGATCAATAAATTCATCAAGGGCATTTGTTCAAATTGTGTGTTGCTTTAATCGAATCTATTTTGACTTCCCAATGAGTGTCGCATAATGGTTTACAATTTCCCACAATTTTGGAGATACAGGAAATAAGCTATACAAATGTTGCAATATCCCCCTCCCTTCCGAAAAAATAGTTACAATATATTCTGTTGAAAGTGGCATCAAAAATTAATAAATTTAAAAAATGTGATAGGCAAGGCACATTAATTGTATGAGTGTTTAGAGCAATTATTTTAGATTGTACACCTTTAAATTTCCCTTTCATACTGCTACCATAGTTATGTGCCTGTCCTCTACAATTCATTTTTCTACAATATCTAAATCAAATACAGTCTTTGCTAATCTTTCTCCAGTTACATCCGTTATTTTAATAAACCTTTTAGCGGTGTGTGATGTTCAGAGGATAGAACCTGGGACCTTGTGGTTAGCAATTCAGTAACTAAACCATTACGCAAATTACTCGTGAAGCGTAGTTGTTAACTGGCTTATATGCTATTCACCACAACCTTATAAATAACTCATTTTTAGTTGATCTTTTCTCTTCAAAATATGCATACTTAATAATGACTGAAGTTTGTTTCCTATGGGAAATATTTGGATATTATAGTGCTTTCATATCGTCTTGAATTTCATTAATGACTTCATTTCTTAACACAGAAAAAAATTTGTTCTAGTGATCTATGTGTAAAATGATGCACATATCTATTTTTCGAATTCTTTATTTTATTTATATGATCTATTAGCATAGAGTCATATTTACTTATAATTCGATTAAACTTAAAAAATTTCCATTAGTAGGCGTTCCTATTATTTCATGGGTTCCTCAAAGTGGAAGATGCTAAAAATAGAATTACATTTATAGTTTTTTGAAACAGTATTTTTAGTCTTTCTGTTTTCTTATTTTTAGAAACTTGATTTGTTTTATCAATAGTCGAATATAAATTTAGTCGCTTTAGTAATTCATTCCAAGCAATAAACGAATTAAAGTGACAACTAGAATTTTCATGACTTTGAATTACAGTTGGCAACTTTCTCTGGTTATTTTAGCCCCCTATAAATGAACGAAACACAATCTAGAAATCGACTCTCACAATAAAGAAAAATCAGCAGCAGTGTTCCTAGACATATAAAAAGCATTCGATAGAGTTTTGCAACATGGTTTAATCTACAAATTAATTAATTATAATACCCCCCAACTACCTAATCCAAATAATTTATTCTTATCTCTTAAACTTAAATTTAACGTTAAAGTTAAAAATGCAATTTCGTCAGAAAAAATTATACAAGCTGGTGTAGCCCAAGGCTCTAAAATTGGCCCAGTTTTGTTTTCCATCTTCATTAACGACATTAATAAACAGTTCAATACAATGTTATGCATCTTCGCGAAGGACACAGCAATACTTGCAAAAAATAAAATCCCAACTATATACAAATAGCACTAAACAGACACCTCAAAAAACTTGAAAGCTGGTTTGATAAATGGAAAATTACAATCAATGTCACGAAAACAGAAGCTATTATTTCTCACAAATCACCTGTAAATAATCTGACCCCCAGCTTAAAATTAACGACAAAATTATTCCGTGGTCTCAGAATTGCAAATACCTCGGAGTAATTATAGACAGGAAATTAACATGGAAACCCCACTTTATCTACATCAAAAATAAATTCCGTGAACTAGCGCGAAAATTATACCCCCTAATATCATGGAATATCAAAATGAATAGGGAAAATAAATTACTTATTTACACAGCCTATTTGCGTCCAGTACTCACTTATGCCTGCCCAGTGTGGGGGTATGCTGCCAAAAGTAACTTCAAACTATTAGATCAACAACAAAATCAAATAATAAAAAAATATCTGTAAAGCACCCAGATTCTTCTCCAATTCTGAAATTTATAAAGCAATCGAATATCCCCTGCTCAAAAAATTAGTTCAAAAAATAGTCACTAACTTTTATAATAACCTTGCAAATATAGATAATGAAGCAATAAAACTAATCCCTAAATATGAGCCCAATCCACTAACTAAAAGACCCAAAAACGTAGTCCTGTAAACCCATAACCCTCTCGCTAACAATCCTAACTCTTTAACTTCACCTGTCCAAATTAATGCAAACAGACAATGCAAATGGCGCCATCTAGTGCTATAAAAAGAACCCTGTAAATCACCCTATACTAGATTCATATCGCAAAGTCCCGTTTCCCTCTGACAGCATACCCACTCCACCAGTAACAACCAATAGTATTACGCCATTCAATAATCCTCCTCATCCCAGCCAATCACAACGCTAGCTTCACCCAGAAACACAACTAAAGAAAATTCTCCAATAACCCAACAAACTCATGGCAATATAATAAAAGTAAAGCTCTATCAGTCACATCAATAAGGGGATAGTCCTTCTCCAAGGACAGGAGCCTGTAGTGATCGTAGCGCTATCTTGCATTCATGTTATTCTAAAGCGCTACCTATCTACTTTCCCTAATACAATCTATGTTAATACTTCGCCCGGGGAATCCCCATTCTATATATACGTGCGCTAAGGGGTGATGTTATGATAGTTGTTAGTGAAATAAAGAGTTTATTTTTCTAATAGCGATGAAGTGCTTTAAACAACACTCTACATAACACCAACACAATGGTGACCCGGAAAAGAGATCACGGATCACGTATAAGTAAACTTCGAAACTTTCAACGCTTGCCATTGCTGTTCTGAGCTGTTTCCTTTTCAAGTTCTCCAACATGGAAGAGAATTCTGCCGTGAAGATGCCTCCATTTAATTTTGGAGACCCTCAACTTTGGTTTATAATGGCAGAGGCAACATTTCAGCTTGTAGTTCCGAAACCGATAACTGCCAGTGCAACCAAGTACAACTATTGTGTCGCTAACCTTTCTCCTGAAGCAGCAGCTGTAGTTTGCGATGTCATCACTTGTCCTGACAAAGACGATCCTTACAAGCAATTGAAAGAGGAACTTATAAAAAGATGCGATGAATCGAAATCTCAAGAAATTAGATGTCTTCTTGCCGGCGAACAGTTAGGTGACCAAAAGCTGACTGATTTTTTTACGAGTTATGCAAAGGCGTGCCGAAAACCATCAAATTTCGGATACTCTTCTTCTGGAGTTATTTTTACAACTGCCCAAAACCGTCCAGTCTATACTTCTAGCAATTAGTTCTCTAAATGCCACTAAAGCTGCGGAAATTGCGGATAGAATCATGGAAGTTACGCCACCCGAGGTAAGCAACATTTCAAGTTCTAATTCCTGTGCAAATGTAAATAATACCTCTCAGTCAGAACTTCTTGAAGAAATGAAAGCACTTCGCGAAGAAGTTGCTTCTTTACGCCGATCAAGAAGTGCCAGTCGTGGACAGAGATATAATTCTCGTAAAAGAACTGACTTTCACTTTCGACAGCGTAGCTCCTCTCAGTCGAATGGTGTTTGTTGGTATCATCGGAAGTACGACTCCAAAGCGCATAAATGCATTCCGCCTTGCAATTATCAGCCAAACCACAACGGCAAGGAGTAGCGGCGACATACGCCTCGCCCAGTAGTTCTCGTCGCCTTTTTGTTCGCGATAGAAAATCAAATGTAAATTTTCTTGTTGACACTGGCAGTGATTGTAGTTTGATTGAAATGATAAACTGAGTATTCCGATTCAAAAATTCTTAGCAGCAAATGGTTCTATCATAAATGTTTATAAACAAAAGTTATTATCTTTAGATTTAGGTTTAAGAAAGCAATTTGTTTATCCTTTTTAAATTTGTGATATTAAAACTGCAATTATTGGTGCAGATTTTCTACATCATTTTAACTTGCAACTTGATTTAAGAAATCGTCGTTTAAATGATATGTGTACACATATAAATGCTCATGTTATTCTTAATAATACTGATGTTCATTCTGTAAAATCTGTATTTTATAATGAGGATTTTTTCAAAGTTATTGAATGATTTTCCTAATATTGTTAAAGCTCCATATGCAAACCAAACTGTAAAACATTCTGTCATGCATCATACTGAAACTTTTGGTTCTCCTGTTTATGCAAAACCTCGTAGGCTAGCACCCGATAACTTAAAAATCGCTAAAATGGAATTTCAGCATATGTTGGATTTAGGCCATATGCGGCCATCCAACAGCAATTCTGCCTCTCCTCTATATATGGTTCCGAAAAAAGGAAGTGACGATTGGCGTCCTGTTAGTGATTTTAGAGCTCTTAATGCTCAGACCAAAAAGGACAAATATCCTATTCCCAGTGTTTTGGATTTTACTAGCGAACTTCATGGAACCACAATTTTTTCTCATATTGATTTAGTAAAAGCTTTTCATCAAATTACGATTGCTCCCGAGGACGTTCATAAAACAGCTATTTGTACTCCGTTCGGACTCTTCGAGAGCACTCGGATGCAGTTCGGTTTGTGCAATGCATCAAGTACCTTTCAGAGATTTATTGATGAAGTTACTAGAGATTTAGATGGTGTGTATGCTTTTATTGACGATTTATTAATTGCTTCAAAATCAATCGAAGAGCATAGACAACATCTCGGAGCTCTCTTTTCAAAATTAGACCATTATGGACTTACAATTAAATCTTCTAAATGTACATTTGGTGTTCCTACCCTAGAATTTTTAGGATTTAAAGTTTCCAAAGAAGGTATTTCTCCAATTCCTGATCGAGTTAGTGCAATTCAAGAATTCCCACGACCCACTACCCTTACTCAACTTCGTAGATTTTTGGGTATGTTTAATTTTTACCGCAGATTTCTTCCCAAGGCAGCTTACATATTATCACCTTTGGTTAAATTTCTTGAAGGCCATACTAACAAAAATAAATCACCACGGCCATCAAAAAAATCTGAAATTACTCTACAATGGTCTGAGGAAGCTGACAAGGCATTTTCTAATGCTAAGAAAGCTCTTGCCGAAGCTACCCTACTCAAACATCCGATTCCTGGAGCTCCTTTAAGTCTGTGGACTGATGCATCCTTATTTGCTATTGGAAGCTCTTTAAATCAACTTTCAAATGGAATTTGGGAATCCATTGCATTTTTCTCAATAAAACTTTCTAAAAGGCAAACTAATTGGTCAACATACGACCGAGAACTTCTTGCTATTTATGCTTCCATAAAAAAATTTCGACACATGCTTGAAGGTAGGGAATTTTCAATCTATACTGATCAAAGACCCCTTACTGAAGCCTTTAAGCAAAAGCCGGATAAATGCTCACCTCGTCAACTTAGACATTTAGACTTCATATCCCAATTTTCTACCGATATTCGTTATGTCAAGGGTACAGAGAACATTGTTGCAGATGCATTGTCTCGCATTGAAATCGATTCAATTTCAAAAAAGAATTTAAATTTTCATGACATCTCACTTGCACAGTTAAATGATTCTGAACTGAAAGAATATCTGAAGTCTTCACATTGTAAAATAGAAAAGCAATATTTTCCCTTAGAGGATGTAACCTTGTATTGTGACTTGTCTACTAATTCACCTCGTCCGTACATTCCAAATTCTTTTCGTTCAATAGTTTTTGAAAATATTCACAATCTTTCTCATCCTGGCATTCGAGCAACAAGAAAGCTGATTACTAAACGTTATTTTTGGCCAAACATGAATTCATTTATTAAAAATTCTGTTCAATCTTGTCATAATTGCCAACGTTCTAAAATTCAAAGACATACAAAATCTCCTATAGGCACGCTCGATTTGCCCATATAAATATCGATTCCATAGGACCACTCCCACTATCTGATGGTTATAAATATTGTATGACAATAGTTGACCGATTTACCAGATGGCCGGAAGCTATTCCTACTTCAGATATAACTGCTGAAACAACATGTAAAGCCCTAATTCATAATTGGATATCTCGTTTCAGTTGTCCAGTAACTATAACTACAGATCAAGGTAAAAATTTTGATTCACATCTATTTAGACATTTGAATAATATTTTGGGTACAAATCGAATCCGTACAACGTCCTACCATCCCCAATCCAATGGACTTGTAGAGCGTTTCCACAGGGATCTTAAGAGTTCTATTATAGCCCATTGTCAACCAAACTGGACTGAAACTATTCCCATAGTTTTACTCGAAATTCGATCTGCAATTAAACCGGACATAAATGCCACATGTGCTGAATTAGTCCTTGGTATAACCCTCAGATTGCGTTCTGACATTTTAACCTCAAAAGTAGATCTATCAATACCAACAGATACTTATGTATCAAAATTCAAAGCACTAATGCAATCTATAAATCCTATCTCTACATCTAGACACTCGGTTAAGCCTATTTATATTCATCCATCCTTAAGTACTTGCTCTCATGTATTTTTGAGAGTGGACAGTGTTAAACCTCCTCTTTCACCTCCTTATACTGGTCCACACCCTGTAATCAGCAGGAAAGATAAAACTTTTGTATTAAAAATTAATAATAAAAATGTCACAGTTTCCATAGACCGTGTCAAACCTGCATATGTATTGACAGGATCTAATGACTCGTTACCTTCTATACCTGCATCTGTTCATAAAACTCAAGGTGAACTTTCTTCTAAAAATGAACAATTATCGACAAAACAAACTACCATTCGTAGTGGACGTCATGTCCATTTTCCAGCGAGATTAATTGCTGAGATATAAATTGTCGTGTATATATATTGTAACTGTAATTTTATGTATTTCATATATTATTGCATCTATTTACATCAATTTCTATTTACCATTTGAAACCATTATCCTATATTATACTTATTGTATTACGTGATGTTTTATTCTTATGCGCGTATATTTATCTTGTATTCTCACATTATCGTTCTCCTTGTTCACTAGGGGGATATCCATGTAGTGATCGTAGCGCCATCTTGCATTCATGTTATTCTAAAGCGCTACCTATCTACTTTCCCTAATACAATCTATGTTAATACTTCGCCCGGGGAATCCCCGTTCTATGTATACGTGCGCTAAGCGGTGATGTTATGATAGTTGTTAGTGAAATAAAGAGTTTATTTTTCTAATAGCGATGAAGTGCTTTAAACAATACTCTACATAACACCACCACAAGCCCCGACAAGCATATCATCAAAGTCGAAGTAGAAATCGACTCTCTGTATGTCAACCTTTTTGAGTCCAATCATAGACTTTCTTTCTCCGTATATGTGGTTGGTTGCTTACTGTATTATGATTGGTTAGAAAATTACGTGTTTATTTACATTATACATTGGTGTGCAAAACTTAAGCAACAGGTATGTTTTTTGCCATAACTTCACGAGAAATCATCTGAGAGACATGAAATTCAAAAATGAGATACAGTATTTTGTTCTGAAAGAATGACGAAAGCATAGTTGCGCAGAAATGAATACAATGCATACAGTATGGAATCAAACAAAAAAAGGCTTTATTGAACTCATAGTATCGTTACACATGATTGTCTGTCCAAGAGGAAGAACAGCAAGCAGATGTTCCTTAGTATGGGATATGCCCTCCCCTTACTGCAATGGTTGCTTCGCACCGTCTCCCCATACTCAGCACCAGATTGTCCAACAGTTCTTGAGGTAAGAGTGCCCATTCCTCAATCAGCATCTGTTTAAGTTGTCGGGTGTTCCCAGGAAGATGTAATAGTGCCGCAAGGCGTCTCCCCAAAGCATCCCACACATGTTCTATCGGATTTAAATCAGGGTAGCACGCCGGCCAATCCATTCGAGTGATATCTTCACTTTCCAGGAGCTCCTCAACAGCATGAGTCCTGTGTGGCCGTGCATTGTCATCCATAAAAACGAAGGCTGATCCAATGGTACCTCGGAACAGACGCACATGGGGAAGGATCACCTCCTGACAATAGCGAGTCCAGTTCGAAAACGTGGAGCTCAGTCCGCCCGTTCATCATAATGCCTCCCCAGACGACAACTCTAGGATCACCGAAACGGTCTCTTTCCGTGATGTTACTGTGATGAAACCGTGTCCCGACCTCTCTCCAAATCAACTGGCGTTGGGAATCGCTTGTGGCACTAAAACGACTCTCAACTGTAAAGAGGACACGACTCCATTGATGAGATGTCCAGTTTTTGTGCTCCCTGCACCACTCTAAACGGTGCCGCCGGTGGGAAACTGTCAAAGGGATGCAGTGTTCAGGACGGCGGGCGAATAGGCCACCTTTGTGAAGGCGTGTGGACACAGTAAAACGCGACACTTGTCGCCCCGTTGCTGCATACATTTGCTGAGCAATGGCGCTTGCTGATTGGTTTCGGGTTCTTTTTGCCTGCAGGACG
This sequence comes from Argiope aurantia, assembly GCA_026543865.1. Taxonomy (NCBI): domain Eukaryota; kingdom Metazoa; phylum Arthropoda; class Arachnida; order Araneae; family Araneidae; genus Argiope; species Argiope aurantia. Next base: position 47,141 of record JAPMOR010071510.1, read on the forward strand.
ATATGTCGGTCATCCACTGCAGTTGTTTTCCTGGGGCGGCCACCACCAACCTTTCTCACAGCTGTACCTGTGGTTTGGAAGGCTTTCCAAGCGCGCGAAACGACACCTTTGTTGATTCCGAACTCTTCAACTACACTTGTCACATTACGCCTCTCCTCCAGCTTTCCGATCATTCTTCCACGTGTGAAATCGTCCAGGTGATTTCTGCTAGCCATATTTCACGAATTAACTCACGTGCACTTGCAGCGAATGTCTTTGATTGCTTCTCCGTCCTTCCTTTTATTGTAGTGTTGAGCTGCACACGCCTTCCGCACGTGTTTTGCGTACGCTCACGTCGGCTGGGACGTTTTGTTCCTGATATTTGCATACGCATGACCTTTCTCTTGAATTACTTGTTCATTGTACTGATCGCAAGAACTCCTTTTCGGCAATTTCATGGCTATCTGCTTAAAATTTGCATTGTTGCTTAAGTTTTGCACACCAGTGTAGATGGAAGTCAAAGAGCGGGATTTGTATTATTAAATTATTGTTTATCCAGATAAGTTTTAAATCAGACGAAAATGATTTTTCCCTCATACTTTCAATCTTATAACAAGCATTTTAAAAATTATTTCCATGCTGTCTATGACATTTTTAGAAATTTCAGAGAAGATAAACAGCAGTAAGGTCAGAATAAGTATTGAAAGCTATTGTATTCCTGGCTTTCAAGAAGGCTTTAAGAAACGATTATTTATTAAGTAATATTTAATATTGTGTAGTAATTAAAAATTTTTCCATAAAATTTGTGCCTGTCTTAAAAAGTTATTTAATTTATGAATTTTTTTACAAACAGTTCACTCTTTTTAATTTTCTTAACCTCCTTTCGACAAACACAAATTGTTTTATGCATTTTTGTTATTTTATCTGAATTAATATTCATATAATTCTTAGTATTTTATTTAGATATAATTAGCTAATAATTTTAATTAGTGCTAAGAAACAGAATTATTGAATTTTTTAAGAGTACATAGAATTATATTGTTACGAATCTGTAATGCTGCTTCCCAGCATAGTTGGTTCCATCATCAGAAAGACCGTTTTACAGTCATCTGTATTGGACGGAATCCGGATGTCGCGTCGGAGGTCCCAGAGCTTGGCGACGACTTTGGCGTCAAAATAGATTATACCCGAAACATCGAGAATTTTCTCGATCCATCCATTGGGAACCGAGATACGCCTCGAAAGTTCCTGATTGGTTGAGAGGCTTCTAGTCCCATATCCTGAGACCTATAAAAGGAGGCAGTCTGCAGCTGCCAGAGTAGAGTAGTCGGAATCGACGGTAAAGAACGAGTCTTCCAGAGATTAGTAGAGCAGCGACGGAGTCAAGCTAGTGCTAAACTAAGCTCTGCGCTACTGTCTGCAGTAGAGTCTTATTGTGTGCACGTCTTGGCTGAATATAATTGTCTTCTCTGTGCTGTATATAGTTGTCGTCTTTGTGCTGTCCTATCTTCGTGTAAATAAACGTCGTTTTTTTTTCTACTGCCGCCTGCTGATTGAGCGTTCTCCACACCATATCACTTCCACTATCCAAACGAACCGAGAAATTTTGTAACATTTGGTGCCAGAAATGGGATAGTGGTCAGCAGTGTATGGTGAAAACGAGATCTCAGGCTACGATGGCTGCTAGCGGTAATGGTGAGTTATTGGCTCTGTTGGCTGAGATGAAGAAATCTATGGAAGCTGGACAAGAGGAGATGAAAAAAAGACGAGATGAAGCAAGGGCAAGAAAGAATGGAGCAGGAAATGAAATCCGGACAGAAGGAGCTTAAGAAGGACATCGTAAGTGTTAAAGAGGAATTCACCAATATCATTCAGGAGAAGATGAATGCAATTGAAGATAGGGTGGCTTCATTTGAGAATAAGGTAATTTCAGTGGAAACTAAAGTTTTGAAGATGAAAGAAAGTATTGAGAAGTTTCGAGAAGACATCGGAAAAGAATTTGAACAGAAATTTGGGAAGGAGATTGAAAGCCTAAAGAAGCAAATTTCCCATGAACATGAGGAATCCAAAGTGATATTTACACCTTCCCTAGCGACGATTAAACTCTCGACATTCGACGGAAAAACATCCTGGCAAGTATACAAAACACAGTTTACTATGGTAGCGGAAGCTAATGAATGGAATCCTCAAGCCAAAACGTTTCACTTGGCAGCTTCGTTAAGAGGAGACGCTGCCGACATCCTTGAGACTGTTACGGAGGAGCAAAGACATGATTTCCAAGCTCTATCGAATGCACTTGAGCTGCGGTTTGGAGAGAAGTGCACTAAAGAATACAGTCGATTGCAGTTAAAGTTCCGCTATCAAAAAGCGGGTGAAATTCTGCAGGATTTAGCTGCCGATATTCAGCGACTTTCCCATTTAGCATTTTCTGATTGGCCGGTTGAGACACGTCAAGATCTGGCTCTCCAGCACTTCATCCATAGTGTGCGGGATCCGGAAACACAGAAGGCTCTTAGACTAGCAGATGTCAAAGATATAGGATCTTCTTTAGTCTTTGCACACAAAATAGAGGCTGCTCAGCAGGCCACACGTAAGGACCGACACTCAATCAGACCTGTCCCTGCTGCGGATTTGGACTCTGATTTCGTAAAACAGATTGACGATCTGCGAAGAGAAATTCGGAGTTAAAAGAGCGCAAAGATGGCGGAAGTACGGAAATTCGGTGTTGGGCTTGTGGTACAGCCGGACACATCCGTAGGAACTGCCGGGTTTCTAGAAGTGGTGGAAATAATTCTCCACCACATCAGTGAAACTAATATGTGGCCATCTCGCGGGGCGGAGGTGTCCAGATAGTCAAAAGCCCCATTTCAAAGTATTTCATATTTCATCCATAAGTGGCGGTGACAATGGACTTTACGTGATAGGACAAATTGGTAAAATCTCATGCCATATGGTTGTCGACACTGGAGCCAATATGACCATAATAAGGGAAGATCTGGCACGAAAATTAAAATTTAAAATAATCTGGACGCCGCCCTGCATTACTTTGCAGACAGTGACGGGAGATAAGATTTATGTTCATGGGAAAGTCAACCTCACTATACGCTTTGGAAATATAAACTACCACCATACGGCATTTGTAGCAGAAATTACCAACCCTTGTATTCTCGGACTAGATTTTCTGCGGAAATACGACTTTAAACTGGATTTCGGAAATAGTAAAATGAATTCAAAATTTGAAGACATCACTCTTTTTGGACTACACGCTGAACTGGAATCCAGCCAGAAAATAATAGCCAAAACTGACATCTCCTTATCGCCTAGGACTGAATGTGTAATACCCGGTTTGGTTGCAGATAACCGAAAATTCCGATTTGGTGTAATAGATTATCCTGACACAGGCCGTGCCAGAACAGGAGTGTTGGTAGCTTCGTCGGTAGTGAACCTCTCATAGTCAATCAATCCAGTGGGAGTGGCTAACATCAGTGATAAGACAAAGATTATACAGAAAGGAAAGGTGCTAGCAACTTGCACTCCTGTCACTTGTATAGACCGGAAGTGCAATAGTCAGGACGTTTCTTCAGACTATCTAGTCAAAAATTTGATGCAGGATACAGATTTAGATGAAAAACAGAGGTGTGCTGCTAGAGAGCTGATAAAAGAATTCCAGGATTTATTTTCTCGAACATCTGAGGACTCAACTAGTAAAACACCTAATTGATACAGGAGAGCATCCTTTTATTAGGCAACACCCCAGACGACTACCATTCGCTAAACAAGAATAAGTCCAAACACTAATTAAAGAAATGCAAGATAATGACTAATTGAGCCGTCATCAAGTCCTTGGGCATCCCCCATCGTCTTAGTAAGGAAGAAAGACGGCTCTACTAGATTTTGTGTGGATTATCGCCGGTTCAATGATGTCACCAAGAAGGGCAGCTACCCTTTGCCAAGGATAGATAACACGCTTGATACACTTGCCGGCAATACCTGGTTTTCCACCCTGGACCTCAAGAGTGGGTAATGGTAAGTAGAAATCCATCCTAAAGATAAAGAGAAGACAGCTTTCACCACAGGACAGGGGCTATGGCAGTTTAAGGTTATGCCTTTCGGCTTGTGTAATGCGCCAGCAACATTTGAACGTCTTATGGAAATAGTTCTCGGAGGGCTTCCTTATGAAGCCTGTCTGGTGTACCTCGATGACATCATCATCATGGGGCGTTCCTTTGAAGAACATCTTCAAAATGTTAGACGTGTACTGCAAAAGCTGAAGGAAGCTAACCTGAAATTAAGCCCGTCCAAGTGCCACCTATTCAGGTGAGCCATCCCACGAGACGCCAGCCTACCCGAGTTGGGTGTAAGGCAAAGAAAGACGTCACGGGGGGAGAATCAGCCCCAGCAGCCGGAAGGCCCGCCGGATCAGCCCAGCATCCGGACAGATTTATTGAAATTAAAACGCATGTACAAACATTGCCCAGAACAGGGGCAGTAATTAGATACATAAAAATTGAAACATAGAAATAAGTTAACAGGGCTCAACACCCGAAGGGGGAGTGGGAAAGTGGCATTAAAAAAGTCATGAAATATACTGTAGACATCTAAAAAAATTTTAAAATAAGACACAAAACAGAAATAAAAGTATGCCGCCAGGCGCTTTTCATCGTGCGGGCCAGGATGGAGGAGGAGTGCTCGCCGCGCAACACGCGACTAACTGCGTGACTTAGTTTGATTTTAGGTTGTTTATATAGAATTAAAATATTTTAGGTGTATAAGGTATTCTGTGTCTAATTGTTTTATTTCAGCAAAGGAAGAGAAGCATCATGGTGAAAACTACATTGTGAAAAACGGCAATAATGAAAACGGCGGAAACAGGTTGTATTTTTTATAATTATTTATTAATTAAAGAGTAACGGTAAAATGTAGCGTTTAATTCCCCTAACTTCATCTCATCGTTCACCTCACCCATCATCAGAGTCCTTAGTTTTTAATTTTCATTTAAGAGGTTGCTTTGCTATGATTAATAATTTTGTATATTTCTATTGCAGGATGGGCAAGGCGAGCGGCGTTGGGGGCCCTCGGAGTAAATTGAATTTGGTAAGGAGGGTATATTATAATTTAATCGACTAAACTACTATTTACCGATTAATCCAACCCCCGGTCGGCCAGTTGGGGCCGTCCGGGAAAAAAAATTTTTTTTAAAAAGAAATTTATGATCCCATGTTCCTTTTATTAAAGGAAGAAAGTCCAAGATCAATGATGATGAAAAATCCAAGATAATGATGTTGAAAATTTGGGCACCTCATCTCTCCACCCAGGACCAGTTCTTATAATTATTTATATTATAATTAAGGATAAAACACATCAATAAAACCAACACACACAACAACACACCAAACACACATTTAAAAAATAAAACAACGTCAAGATAGGGTAAAAGACAAAGTTGGTAAAGCAAGACAGATCTGGGTAGGAGCCAAGGTCGATGGCAGGTCAAATCCAAGTAAAAGTCGCAATCGGTAAAAGCATTAAGCAAGTCACAATCAGGTAAAAGACAAAGTCGGTAAAATCTGATGACAAGATTAAAATTATGTAAAAACAACGATAAAAATAGGAGTTAGGTAAAATATGCAATGTCCAAATTCTGGTATCAGGTCATGATTGGGTAAAAGATGCACGAATAAAAATGAAGATTGATGAACAGTATGTAAACTTTAAAAGAGTTTAGTTAAAATATAAGGACCTAGTTGGCATCAAAGGGTAAAATTTTGGGGTTGGTAAAATATTTTATAAAATTTTAAGTAGGTTAAAATGTTTTTGATAAAAGAAATTTGGATTTAAAATTGTACAATTTAAGAGCAGGTAAAACCTATGTCTTAGGGGGGAATGTAGAGAGGAGAGGGGGAGGGGGGCCAGTAGAACGAGCATTCGAGCAGCTGATGTAGTGTTTATATATAAATTATGGATTATGGATAACCTCATGTACTAAAGTACAGCACCGGAGAGCGGCGTGTAAATAGTAAAATTAATAAATAAGACATTAAAAGCAATACTGATATATAAAATTAATACAAGTCCAGCGTATATAAGGTCCAATATATAAAATAATCCAAAGTCCAAGGTAAAAGATAATTAAAGTTTTTATAAAATCATTTAAAAACATTAAAAACTATAAGTGACAATAAAAATAAAAAGAAATCTCTCGTAGGAAATTTCTAAATGTCAGAAACAGGTTAAAAACAGAGAAAGTGGTGCTTAGAGTGCGCGGGACTGTGGTCAAAATACTTAAAAGAGTAAAAGACAAAATTTTAAAAAGAAACTAGAAATAAATAATGAGATGTATAATTTTATAATCTTAGTTAGATGGTCCAGAATAAAAATTTATCTTATTGTTTAGCCCATCATTGCTCCCAGCCCTCAAACCATCCCGTACGGGATAGGGGCGAGGCCGGGAGGATGGGCACAGCCCAGAAAAACTATATCGAGAGTAAAAATAGTATTCTAGGACCATTTGCAAGTTAATTTAAGGATAAAATGTTTTTAAATGGTTAAAAATAAAAGTATATTTGCAATGGTTAAAAAAAACATCATAAAACCCCCGATCAGTCCCGCTCTGGTGTAACACACTGGGCCAGCTCCTCACAAATTCTGGCACTAACCCTGAAGGCCTCGGCTATTTTAGCGACAGCAATTTTATTTCTGAAGATATTTTTGAACCAGGCTCTCTTATGAGGAGAGAGATGATAATCTTTGGTAAATCTACAGTTAAAAACATAATGATCCGCGTCCCCAATTTCTTTGCAAGTGCATAGTGGAGAGCCCAGTTTCTTAAAGCGGTGAAGATATGCTGGCAAGGGACCGTGCCCACTGAGGAAGAAAATTAAAATTTTATTATGTATAAGGAACTGACCGTCCACCTTGTCCTGGTGCTCCCTAGCCCCAAATCCGGAGGGGGAGTCATAGCTAGTCCAATATCGACTCCACTCCTCCGTAATATATGCATTAATTTTTCCTTTTAGGAAAGAGTAGGGCGCTGGCAAATAATATGGTTCCCTGACCTCTTTAGCGAAGTGGTCGGCCACTTCATTACCATGAATGCCAACGTGGGCTTTCACCCACTTGAGGCCGACCTTATTCTTCATCGATATTAGATTGTTTTTAATTTTATTTACAAATTGAGATCTGGCGTTGTGACTCCCTAAGGCAGCAATGGAGGAAAGACTGTCGGTGTAAATGTTAACGGTGGTGTCCTCACCGACAGCCCAGCTAGCCGCGAAATCAATGGCGGCCAGCTCTGCCTGAAAAACAGAATTAAAATTATCTAATTTAAGAGTAAAATTTAAAATATTATTATTGTTTTTAAAGACACAGACGGCAAATCCAGTGGAATTATCCAGCCTGGATCCGTCTGTGTATATATCATAGGTCGCATCGGGAATGGTCTCGTGAAGAGAGACCACCCTCCGAGCGGCCAGAGTGCTTTTGATTAAAATGTATTTATCTAAAATTATGTTATCAATAAAATTATTAAAATGGGAGGAGCCAAGAACCCAGATCTGAAACCGTATATATTCAGATTTGGCCACGATGTGCAGGGCCAAATCTAGAACCATAGAGCAGGGCCTTTTCTATCACAGTGTTATACCAGTATTTAATTAATTTATTGTCTAGGCTCCATCTTGATTGAATCACCCTATTGAAATTAGAAGTTAAATTTAGGGCCTTTTCAGTTAAAGTTAAAATGTGGGGAGTCCACATTTAAAGGAGATTTTCCTTTCCGTCAGGTAAAAGTAGATAAAATTGGTGTAAAATTTTGGAATCCTCAGTATATCGAATAATACCGACCAGTTCATGTTGCCAAACGCTGATTTAATGTCCAAGGAGATGAGGGCCAGGTGTTCTCCCTGGACCCGATATTTTATGATACTGACTAGATTGTTAATGGCGAGATCGCAACTTCGGCCCTCTCTAAATCCAAATTGATTTTCGTGTAAAATTTTGTTGCGATCCAGCCATTGATTCAATTTAATTAAAAATAGTCGTTCAAGGATTTTACCCAGCGTTGACAAGAGACAAACCAGCCGGTAAGAAGAACACAAGGCAGGGTCCTTGCCGTTTTTAAGTAAAAAGAAGACCCTGCCATTCCTGAGGCATTCTGGAAAGTAATTATGATAAAAACACAGATTAAAAATATTTAACATAAAATTTTTTATCAGTAGTAAAAACCACTCTCCAAATGCAGTAATCTATTTTGTCTAGTCCCGAGGCTTTGTCGCCTTTGAGGCTTCCGAAAACTAGTTCAAGGTCTAAAATGTCGAGAGCCTCCGTGTGTTCAGGGAATATAGTCATATTTTATCTCGTCGCATTTGGATTTGCCCGGAAAAAAGTGATCCATAATGCTATTAATTTTATCCTTAAATTGAGCATTAGGATCACCGTTCGGGTTTACTGAAATGGAGTGGTTTGTATTTGATTTATTAAAAATTAGTTTAAAAAGAAACCCGAACTTTTCATTGTAGTTAATGCAGAGTTTTTCCCAGGCATCCCTCTTGATCTTTAAAAGAAGTTTTTTATAGGCGGCTCTTTCTTTGCGATAATTAATGCCCGAGACTAAAATGAGGTCCTCCGGGGATTTATTTTTAATGTGAGACTTATATAATTTAAATAATTTATTGACTTTGTTTCTGCACACTCTGAGATCTTCGTTCCAGAAGCTGAATTTCCTGGCCATTTTAGTAGGTTTCTTTTTTAGCGTTTTGAAACCAGAATTGTGAATGAAGTTGATGAAATCGTTAAAAAAGAGGTTGAAGTCTGTAACGGACTTGACCTCTATCAATTTTAATTTAAAAGTTTTAAAATGTTTTTTAATATGGTTGATGAATTTATTAAGGCAGTATTTGGATTTTAAATGGAAATCAGAATCCGGAACAGTTTCAATGTCTAGTTTAAAGTATATATACTTGTGATCGCTATGAGATTCCGTGTCCAAGACACCCCAGTTTTTGACAAAATGCGCAATGGAGTTATATATCAAGGTTAAATCTGGGAAACCAACATGAATGGTAGATTGGAACGTCGGACCATAGTCTATTACATTGCAAATGTTAAGATTATTTGAGGCTATGAACTCGGTTAGTCTCCGGCCCCTATAATTATCCGAGTCATAGCCCCAGCGCTTAGCTTTACAGTTAAAATCTCCAACGACAAGGTTAAAAGTAATTAAAAAGTTAAAATCAAATTCTTTTAGAGTTTCATCAATGTCAAAATGGGGCGGGAAGTAGCAGTTTAAAATATTCAATATGGAATCATTAAAATATAGTTCAACATAGACCGAATTGGCTGTGCTGAACTTAAAATAAACATTTAAATTTTTATTAAAAATATAAATAATAGCTTTTTTATCGTTGGAGATGAAGGTCCGACACCCGAAAAAAGCTGTGGCTGGTTCCCCCTTTATTAGGTGGTGGTCCTGGACAGCGATAAAATCAAGGTTCAAATCCCTAGCGATCTGATATACCACAGAGTGTGCTGCCTCACAGTGATTTAAGTTAATTTGAATCCCACGGAGAGTTTTAATATCCATAATCTGTTCGGTTCTTTATGATTTCTTTGTGTCTCTGATAAGTTCTACATCTACGGTCTAGGCTGCTATGGTTAATGCCGAAATTTGTATTAAATCGCTCGTTCGAACTGGCACAATTAATGCAACAGGTTCTCTTGCATTTGTGAGCCCTCCCCTGGGTATTATATTCCCCACAGCGGTCGCAAGTTGGGGGCTCCTCTCTCTTATTACAATTTTTGGTGGTGTGCCCGAATCCAAGACAATGTTTGCATTGCTTCACACTGAAGAACTCGGACACACGCAACCGGGTCCATTCGTAATATAATCCCCTCTTCTCCCTGATTTCTTTAAATGTTTTAGGTGGGACTGAGAGGACCCAATGGTTGGATGTATTGTTTTTATTTTTAATTGGGAAGTCGATCTTGAAGAGGGATTGGGAGGAGGAATCGGCCAGAAATAGATTTTTTCCCATTAGTCCTGTCCTCAGGTCTTCAGAAACGGATGTTGGGATATTATATAAAATGACCTGAGGACGTTTCTTGTTAGGAATGATGAGGTTAAAAATTTCTGATATATTGGAGTCCCCCAAGAGCTTCTCTTTGATGTGGAGGGACTCCTCTGGGTTGGCCGAGGTAATTTTGATTCCCCCTCCAAAGATGGGGTTAACCCCTCTCACCCTTATGGATGGGTCCTCTCTTTTTAAAAAGTCCAGTATTTTCCCTTTATTTTCTTCAAAATTATTACGGTCCGGCATTTTTGGTTTAATTAGGAGGACGCTTTCGGTGTTTTTGATGGGGATCGAGGAGGGTTGTGTGGGACCCGCGAAGGTTTTAGCAAAAGATTGGGCCTCACAAAGCCGTTTTTTAATCTCTTGGAGTGCGAGGTCCCACTCCTCTTGTTTTTTTGATAACTGGACCCCCATTTCATGAATTATTTTTTTAGTTTCGGTTATGTCCTCCTGGGGTCTTCCTTCCCTTAATGATTGTAACTGTTCCATTAGCCGGTAGTTTTCGCTTTTTAATAAGTATAATTTCGATTTCATGCAGTTGGGATCAAGATTGGTGTTCAAATCTTTGAGGTCGAATATCTGGCCCTGTAGAACATTGTAACTCATTGCCATACCCCCCAGGGAGTCTATAAAGAAATTTAAATAATCAGTGATAATTTGATTGCTGACTCTGATCCCAAATTGCCTTTTCTTGGATATTAGATCAGAGGAAAATAATTCATATTCTTTTAGTTTTGCTATGAGTATTTCGTCCAGGCCGGGTGGAAGCCCTAGTTTGGGGATCTTATCTATCAGGGCCTCCAAGACATTAGGGGATTTTTTATCCGATTTTCCGGCCTGGGTGAGGGGATGATCAGGGTCAGATACATCGGTGATTACTGTTTGCTTAGATTTGGTTACTAAGTTTGTTGTTGGTTACTAAGTGGATGATTTCCCCGAGCCCTTGCCCTAGTTCTGGGCTTTTTGAAAAAGTTGGACTCGGGGGATTTGGGGGAGGCTGAGTCATTAGCGGTGTTCAATGGTGAATTGGGACTGTTAGGGCCAGAACTCGTTGATCCCAGCGAAATCTCGGCCATGGGAATGTCAAAGCTGGAATTTTTAGGCGAGGCCGGACCGGGGTCGGGCAGATCTAAAATTATATCTCCCGAGGATGACATTTCCCGTGGTTCAAGGATAAAAATGAGACGTCAAAAGTGTATTTAAAAAGAGTTAAAATAAGTAAAATGCTTTAGATTTTAAAAACTAGCCAACCAGGATCCCTATGAGGTCTGACAATTTGTAAAATATAAGATATAGTACAATATAAAAAGTCGAATAGTTTAAAAGTCTACTTAAGAATAGCAACCAGGCAGCATAAAGTATGAAATTGATTACAATTAAAAGCAATTGCACATATACATTAAGACTCAGTAAATATAGTAAAATTAGGTAAAAGTATTTTAAATATCAAGTTAAAGAAGACTCACCACTGTCGATGTTTACAATTGGTAAGTCCAAGTAGTGTGGATGAAAAATCAAAGTTCAAGAGCCAATCAAAGTAGGGCTCTAGGTTGTCCTGGCTCTAGTGCGGTCGATGCATCCATTAAGTCCAGGTTCAAGAGCACCAAAGACGAAGGGAAAGAGCGGCTCCTGTTGGACGATGATCCAAACGACGAGTTAGGAAACAGGGTTCGAAAAAGTTGGCAGACCTGGCAACAACCACAGAAGAAGATGAATTAGAGTGAAGATATCTGGTGGGAGGAGATGTCAAAATCAAAACAAGTTCCTCCTAGAACTCTCGCTAGAGGAAAGTTCCTTTTCAGAAAGTTCGTTTTGGAAATAGCAGCCCCAGCACTTCACACGGTAAACACTATCTATTAAATTCAATATAGCTAAGCTGTGATAGTAATAGTTGGTGGTTGGTAAACTTCTGTATAGGTAGAATAGGTTGTTGACAGAAGCATCGGTTGTGCCAGGTGGGCGTTTCCATCGTAGTTAAAACTTAATGAATAGCATGTAGATGAAGATATAATTCCTCTTGCTTTTAGTGAGTGTTTAAAATAAGTGAGGCGTAGAAGTAAAATTCTCTTGTTGTTGAAGTAACGCACTAATATTATTGAAGTATTCCAGTAGTTGACAAAGTAGGTTGGTGGGCGTTTCCCGTGATTTCGAAACGCAGGAATCAGTTATTTACAACGGGAACGCAAAATTTGTAGAACACATTATGCAGAGAATGAAGATGTCGTTAAAAACAATCTAATATAGATGAAATAGAGGAAATAAATGATGATTTATCCACACTAGAAGGCACTTTAAAACACAAACACTAAAGTCGGACAAAATCACACACAACGTAAAAGTCAGAAAAAAGTTAAAATCCACACAAAGATGATTCAAGGTAAGTAAAATATATAAAGTGTATAAAATGGTTTAAAATATAAAAACCATTAAAAATCCATACGATAAAATATAAGAGTGTATAAGATCACCGTAATCGTCTTACACGCAGCAGAAACCTAAACATCGGCGAGCGAAATCCAGGAACTCACAAGAGCTCACCTCACTCGACGGCTGCCGAGGTGATTCTGGCCTATTCAGGTGTGCCATCCCACGAGACGTCAGCCTACCCGAGTTGGGTGTAAGGCAAGGAAAGACGTCCCGGGGTGAGAATCAACCCCAGCAGCCGGGAGGCACGCCGGATCAGTCCAGCATCCGGAAAGATTTATTAAGAACCAGAACATATTTACAAGCATTGCCCGAAACAGGGGCAGTAATTACAGTAATAGTGGGTGGAACATAATAGCATATTGACATGGCTCAACCCCCGAAGGGGGAGTGGGAAAGCGACATTAAAAAAAGGTATAAAATAAATCATAGATTAATCAATCAATTTTAAAATACAACACAAATACGAAATAAAAGAATGCCGCCAGGCGCTATCCATCATGCGGGCCAGGATGGAGGAGGAGTGCTCGCCGCGCAACACGCGACTAACTGCGTAACATATATAAAATTTTAGATGTATAAGGTATTTTGTGCTAACTTTGTTTTACAGCAAGCGAGGAGAAGTGAATGTTACCAAGATGGAACCAGCAGTTGTGAAGACGGCGGAACACAGGTTGTATTTTTATAATTATTAGTTATAGAGTAGTGGTAAAATATGGTGTTTATTCCCCCCAACTTCATTTCATCGTTCACCTCACCCATCATCAGAGTCCTTAATTTTAGTTTTCATATATGAAGTTGTTTTGCTATTTTAATAATTTTTGTTTCTATTGCAGGATGGG
>JAPMOR010071518.1:2544-13601 GCA_026543865.1 Argiope aurantia
GTTTCAGCAGATTGCCTTATTCAACGCTTGTATAGCTGCACTTAATTCAACACTTCACTATTTAAATAAAATTATTATATTATAAATGCTCCTCGCCGTGTAAAACACTTCATTCATTCATTCAACAAGAAGATTTTTAAAAAATTCAGAAATAAACTTTAATCGGGAAACTTAATACTCGAGAGTGAAAATAGGCGTAATCATCATTATGGATACTTGCTATGACTAACCTACTGGAAATAGATGACTTCCAAATTAATTAATTTCCTGAAAGGGTTTTGCTTTAACTTAAAACCCAAAAATTACCTCTTTAATGATATCGATTTCATTTCTAAATAGTTTTTTTCTTTACTTTTAATAAATTCTTCAAATTTAATTTACAATGTTACGATGCTTTTAATGCTAAGTTTGGTTTGGTTTAGCTTTGTTTGAAAAAGCGTCTTTAGATATTTGTTCACTTTACTTGCTTTTTTTATTATTATGAAATTCAAACCCATCCATCAAAATATTCAATCGCGTGCTTTTGCTAATGTTAAAGTTAAGATTAAAAAAAAAAATCCTTTTTTTCTCATTGATTCCGAAATAGGATTTTCGCTTCGACTTATATTTCACAATATATACCCTTTTGATTTGTGCCCGCAATAATTTGTCGCAGAATGATTCAGTTGAAGTCCTATGTTTAAGTTGTATCAAATAAACTGAAATTTTAAAAAAATGCATTCAATATTAATTGTTTAATAACCTAACAAATCAACAATCTTGATGAGCAAGTTGGTGGCCAAAGGCGGCTAGTAATATATTAATAGCAAAGATGCCTATATTTTGTGTAATCGAATGTCATATATCTCATCTCAAAAATAAATAAATAACTGAAAATTAAATTTAAAAAAAACCCACAATTCTTTAAAATGATGATATTTTAAAAGGCACGCAAAAACAAAAGGTTAAACATTTTGTTCATTCAACATTTAATATAAAATAAAGAGTCAATTATTTTTTTATATATTTTCATCATGTTAAACAAAATATATGAAATGTTATTCTGTGAATGCTCTACCAAAAGTAGAGTATCGAGCATTATCAATAAATTATCTCATTGCAATATCCAATTCTAAAATATTTTAGCCAATTAAACGGCGATATTGAAAATAAGAGTCTTAAAATTGAGTTCATGAAGTTAGAATTCTGTATTAGTAGTCTTAAAACATTTCATAGAAATTCTATAGACGCTATTTACTTAATTAACTTTTTGTCCTATGTCCAAGTATATTTAAGTGAATCATTTCAGATTCAACCATTTTATTAAGAATGTTAGCCACGGTTTCCAGTTTGTTGGAATAACCGAAAACAAGTAAATAGTTTGCGTCAACGTTTAGGAAGTTACTCGCAAAAGTTTGCGTTTCCACTGAAGTTGTTACGGGGCATTCGCCTTTTCTAACAGAGGCTTTATTAGTTATTCAAGTGCTGGCCCATAGAAATCTGCATTTTGAATTTAATTAGCATTGAAACGAAGGCGAGTTAAGCCTTCGACAAAATTTATGTAGAATGTTGCAAGTGAATATTTTTGGGAAAGGTGAAAAGCACTTTTAAGTGGAGGAAATCGGATTACTCCGTAACTTATTCGTGACAACGACTTAGTGCTGAAAATTTAACATGTAATCGAGTCTGTTTAAACAGTCTTATAATTCCTCTTGAAAATCTCCCGTATAAAGAAACTTCGTTAAATATGAATTTGTAAATTAAGCTATATTTACGAAAAAAAGATAAATAAGAAGAAATCTACCTGTCTGCTTTTTAACTTTAATACTTACCCTAATTAATGATATCCTGCTTTGTACAAATTACATATTAAATTTCTAATTTTTAAATGATTATAGCTATTGAAAATCATTCGATGCATAAGTTGCTCGAAATAATGGATTGATACTTGCTATTTCAATTTTTACTTCTTTAATAGAAAATAAAAATTTCTAATCTTTTTATTTCCACCTAATTTCTTGAGCTAGATGGTCCGTTTATGAAATTGGCCGATATTTTTATCATCTCAAACAATATGAGATATATTTCTGTCTGATTCAATTCGAATCAAAATTCATTTTGTTATCGTTTCATTAAATAACATGGAACAAAATAGGTGGGAAGCGCCCTCTATCCTTCTATTCTGACAATAAATGGTATTTTTATTTGTGTTTGACTAACTGCATTCTATTTCCGATAAAAGAAGTAGGATTTTCAAAACACCCTGTATAGAAGAAAAGTAAAATAACTCTTTTCAAGATTTCATTCATCCTGTATTGTCAAATTCTCCATCTTTTTGACAGTTAAATTTCTTATTAACTCGAAAAGAAAACACAGGTTTCTTCATGGAGGCGGAAAAAGATGAAAGATCTTTTCTTTCTTTGAAAACACAGAATGATCCTGAATAGACTTCTGATTTCTTGATCATTTTAAAATTTTATCTTTTGTTTAGATTTAATGACATTGGAAAGGAAATTTCTGTTACTCATCTTTTCCTTCTATCACTTCCAAATGTAACACTTGCTACCATCTCTTGCGTTTTGAAGTAATCCCCTATAGAGCACATTGTCCACTCATCACCCATTTTTAATAATAATGCATAATTGGTTTAATTTTGTCGGTATATCGATAAGGAGCAAAGATACATATCCTTCTAGAATATTAAATCCCCTGTATATCGAGAACCATAAAATGAAAGCTATAACTCGGGAGCTGAATGAAATGAATTAGTCAACAGTTGAATATAGCTCAATATGAGTATTTGAGCGCAGTCTTTCTTTGAAGTGTTGACCTCACGGAAGTTCTCTTCGCGAGGTTAGCATTTCTACAGTTTTTATTACTGAATTGCTAATCGTGTGTTTCTGTTTACTGCAAGTGCTGCTGTGTGCACGCTTTGTATATATTTTGATAATTTGGAGTTTCTCATGGAATAAAGCATTTTTTTTCCTTAATGCGCCTAGTACACTTTTCACAATACAACGTACGGAATGATTTTTTTCTATTTTTACGTGACAGTATGCAAGTGAAAGAATGAATATTGAGTAAATTTGAGATACCAATTCATTAGACTACACATTATACCTGATATTGTCTACTCATTAAACTACATTCAATATTTGAGGTAACAACTTGTTCAGCCACATGTATCAATTTGTCGAAATAACATTTGCAGTTAAACTTCTGATATCTTTCTGTTAACCCACTTGATCGAATACGTGTATAAGGCATAATGCAGGTGGTATTAAAAATCTAAGCTAGGTTTTTTTAAATATTTTTTTAGGATCAAATTTGATTACATTTGGATGACGGCTGTCTTACAATTAAATTCGGAACATCTCACAGTATTTTGTGAAAATCTTTTCAAATTATTTGTTAAATTTAATTATTTCTGGATACAAGTTACCATCTACTTGTCAATCATTGTTTCTTACATTTTGAAGAGTCTTATCTGCGTGAAGCGATCTCGGATACTCGAAAACTTTTGTTCGAAAAGTAATTTTGAAATGCAGACTTCCAAGTGTAAAGGAAACGTTATTTTTGATTGATTTTTTCCTAAATAAGTCAAAGTGAAAAGTTATCCAAGCGCACTTTTAGGTCACCGCCTCTGAGGTACAAATTATCTGACTGAAACTTCTATTTATTGGTTGGAGCCATTAAAAGAACAAGAAAGGCGTGAATTGAATTTGCAGCAACCAACCAAAAAGCTCTAATCCTAGAGCTCTAAATTTACTCCCGGGGAGAGCACGGAACTGATTAACTTATTTCAGTTTCTTCACGTATTCCAAATTGTACTTTAAAATCAAATGAAAGATATGCTATGTATTTCTCTCCAGTGAGTCGAATTTTCATTGTACATATCCATAAGAGGTTCTAGTAAACAATAATAAATAATAATAATTAGAAGTAAATAATAATAATTAGGTGGTATAATAAAAATTAGAAGTTTGCTTGAAATTAGTGTTCTCACAATAAAGTATCTTAATAAGAAAAAAAATTCTATCAAAAAATGAAAAAAATAGTTGACATTTTAAAGAAAAATGTCATAATTTTGTTTTAAATAGCCAATTTAGATAATTATCCAATGTAATGAAAATAAAAATGTCAAAACAGCCAATATAGCCAAAGATGTATTTCCAATATTTAACAATTCTGTCGAATAATATATAATTAATAAAAAGCATAGATTAATTTTAAATATATCCATATCAATAAAAAGTATATATAAAACATATCAATATAATATCATTATGATAAAATTACTATCAAATACAAAAGTATATTAAATATATTAATAAAAAGTATACATGAAATAATGTAAATAATTATAATTTTTTGATAGTTCAAAAAAATAACTTCAGTAAATTATTTAACAATGCTTAAATATATAATTAGTTAATTTATTAGTGATTAAAAGTTTTAAATATTATTCAATGGCTTCAGTCAAGACAGAATATATATATATATTTAAGTAGTAAAAAAAATTAAATATATATATACATTAATATCTAACTTCAAATATCAAAAATATCATCAAATTTAATGAAATAAATTAATTTTATGGATGATATTTTACAGTGATGTGAAAAAAGAGATTTTCTATACGAGAAAAAAAAATGTTAAAATTAATGGCGAATGGGAATTAATAAGCTGGAATCACACAAGGTTCTTTTTAAATCATTCAAAGAATTTCTAAAAATATAACATAATTATCTTCATAAAATTTTTTGTAGTTCAATGAAGACAATTGTAAAAGTGTAGTCACCGAAACATGCAGCATGTAAATACATGTTGTGCTGAATCAAAAACTATCCAATTCCTCACCTAAAAACTTACATTCTATAGTGATCAAAGTTTAAATTTTTTGTTGTAAAAATGCTTCATTTGGTTTTTGTATCAATTTTTTTTGTTGCCAAATTGGACATACGGTATTTTTATATAACAGCGACAACATGTATCTTTCATAAAAAAAGAAATCAACACCCCTCTAAATACTATTATTTTGAGGTAACCTAATTACATCATATTCATGCCAATTTATTCACTATTACATAAATTTTTTTTAAAGCGTGCTAGGAAAAAATAAAAGACTTTATTACTAGAATTGTAAGGATTCTGAATAAATAAATTATGAAATACTTTTGTTTCTGTAATATATTCATACTGTTGTTCAACTGAAAATTGTTAAAATCGAGTTAAATTCCATTCAAATTTTATTAAACAACAGGAAATAATATAAATAATTGAAAAGTTTTTGATTTTACCATATACTGTTTGCATTGTATTTCTTTTTATTAACGTTATATTTGATTATAAGTTAGCATACAATTCGTAAATTTCATCTTGCAGTATGCATCACGGAAAAAGAATCGTTCAAAATCTATAAAGATAACCTTTAGACTTAGAGCAATCAAACATTGTGCTATAGTACTTTTTAATTAGTAATTACTATATAGAAATTATTTCGAAATAAAATAATTAGAGCTTTAACTAAAAATCAATCTTTTACTTTAAAAACTATTGCTCTAAATAATTTCTTTTCATTAATATTAGATTTGATTATAAGTTAACATACAATTCATAAATTTCATCTTGCAGTATGCATCACAAAAAAAAGAATCGTTCAAAATCTTCTATAAAGATAACCTTTAGACCAGAGCTATCAAATATTGTATCAATGTACTTTTTAATTAGAAAGACTATACAGAAAATATTAAAAAAATGTAACTAGGACTTTAACTGAAAATCAGTTTTTTCCCTTTAAAAACTATCGCATTAAATAATTCTCCCATACATTTAAAATTCAAAAAATAAGATTTTCTTTCATATCAGTGACATTTCCATGTAATTATTTCTTTCATTCTATTAAATTTAATTATATTTTTTAAATATATTTTAACGTAATATTTTTCTTTATATATTTACACTATTTTCGCAATATATCTTGTTTCAGTCATTACATTTATGTACATGCATGCTGAAGCAATGTAAAATACATTATTTTAGCGTATGGTATTGCTATGACATAAATATGAATATATTTTATAAAATAGACGAACCAAGCTTTAAATAATCATCATACTACAATGTTTTATAAGAGTTAGGAACTTACATATTTTTTCATATTCACTTTTATCCTTATCAGAATTATTAAAAAGAAATTAAATAACTATTTTTTAGGAGCTGATTTGTCACTTTTTATTGGAACTCTTACCAATACTTATATTTTCAATAAAATTCGTACAAAGAACTTACAAAACCACAGAGAAAAGACTCCTTGTTAGTGAAATTTCACAAAACTATACAAACATCAGACAGCAAAAATAACTAGAGTTGAAAGTACCCAAGGGAAAAGATTCCGAAGAGATTTAATCCGCTTAGAAAATATTTTTCTTTATTTTAAACATTCCGAATAAGTCAGTATGGAAATATTATTCTCGCTTGTCCTGCACAGTCAAGTTACGGAAAAGATTAATGTAGGTTTCACTCCAGAAAGACATCGCGAAGTTTCCAGCCCCCCTCTTTCCCTTCTCTGGTGTTGTAGAAAGTTTCGATCTTTCTCGGCCTTTTGTTCTGCCTTTGCACCCTGTGGTTAGGCATAATAGGGTTAGAAATATGGCGGGTAATCAGTTAACGAGCGACATCAGTCCGAAGAAGATGTTCGTTGGCTGTTTTGTTGTTTAACAAATGATCGATTTTTCGTTGACTTCAATAGGAATTCTGAAATGAGATGACTAAAAAAAAAAATCCCTTATTGAAAATAAAAGAAAAGCATTTTGTTTGTTGTTCACATACGCATATTCTGTAAACTTAATATTATCAACAATATAACAAATGCGACATAAGTACTAGCTTGCAAAGGTAACCAACGTGGTCTAATTTGAATAAAAATCTAAAATAAAATAAATAAAAGAATAATTTACTTATTGAAAATAAAAGAAAATTATTATGCGTATTATTTATATGTGAGATTTTACAGAACTCGCACACATAAATAATATTATCGGTATAATATTAATATGTGAATTGTAAACCAATAATATATTAAAACACAGGCACGAGCTAGCAGTGCTGACCATTGTGGTATATCATCTGTTTCTATCCCTTTGGATATCGCACAATATTTGGAACAATCCTAGTTATCCTTCGTAATTTTAAATCCTGGTCAGATGACGAGGACGACATCTGACCTGACGACTTGGATCCTTTCCAGAATTCCGCACTTCAACAATCGGATTAAGCTTGGCGAATGACACCAGATTTAATGTGCACTAAGCCCTCATGCACGGAGGGATTTTAATAGAAGCAGGTTTCGGACCTAGTGCTTTCTAGTAGCGAGGCTGAGATTTTAATCACTGAAAAACTGCGACCAAATCAGCTCTTCAAAAAGTGGAAGAGATCTCAACGAAACTTTTTTTTCTTCATATTTTTTAATGAAAGCATCCCACATAAAGGATGGAACTAAAGCGTAGTATGGGGGTGGGGGACCTCTGAGCTCAACTCAACACGCCAATACGTGTGTATAAATCGCATGGTGTTGGCGAAAAGTATTTATGAATGACTGGTTTTGGCTTAATTATTTTAGCGATTAATCGCTGAACCAGTATCATGAAATCGAATATTTATTTTTAATGCCTTTTTTCCTACCGATTGAAATCAAAATTAGGCATAGAACCAAAACTGTAATTAGAAGATCATATGCCAAATTTCATTTATTGAGTTATCGCATTAATATGCAAAAGAAAATATATACCGGCAGATGATAAAACCTTAACGGGTTTGGTTTAGAATTTCAAAATAATTTTCACATCAAATACTGAGACTTTTAACCAAATTTTATTTATTGAATTTATTACGCTTTTTAATTATCGAGTGAAAAATTGCATGCTGATGGATAATCAATTCCTGAGGAATTTAATTCTAAACTTGATATGGACTTACATTTTATGGATTTTAATTTTGTTTAAAACTTTTTTCAGATCTTTACGTTTTATATATAAATTGTATTCATTTATGCTCAAAAGACGCCCGCATTGGACTGGTGCTAAGGTTCCGGCTTCCGATCCGTAGGTTCGAGACCCAATTTCATTAAAGAACCTTTATGCAAACGGGTCTGGTGCATGATAAATAAATCGGGGCCAAACGTCCTCCCGTCGGTGTGGTGTGGAAGTTTTCAGGGGGATGTCAGATCAAGTGGCTTCTCCGTCATCTGATCGCGGTTCAAAATTACGATGTCCGTCTTAACATATCCCTAGCAATGCTTTAAAATGGGACATTAATACAACTAAGCTAAGTTTGTATTCGAACGAATTACAAATAATCTTTCTCTGAATGAATTTCGTTCAAAATTTGATAAGAAAGCAATTGTTTCTGTGTAAAAATCATGTATCAAATTTCATCCGTTTAAATCCAAATGATTTTGATTTATTGTATTCTCAGGCAGACCGAGCGATAAGGGGATATAATAATAATAATAATGTATTTTCATAACTCAAGAAGTTCTGAAAGGAAGAAATTCATCAAACTGCCGAGTTTTCATTTTTTGATAATTACAATATTTTCTTGGTTTTTTCGTGTAGGATAATGTAATAAGTGAGAATTGAATTTATTTCGAAGTTTCAGTTTCAATTTGCTTTCAAAATTAATACGTCCGCTGATCCGTCTTTTGACTGCTGTTCAAATGCACGATGTCCGTCCCAAAAAGGCCTAAGTGTTGCTTTGAAACGGGTTGTTAATATAACTAAACTAAATGAAATTAATGTCTGCTGATCATCATGAATAGCAATTTCTAAAACACAAAGCAAAAGTAGCAAGCTTTCCTTAACATGTGATTCCATTTGGGTTTAACATAAATTTCTCGCTTTACGAATCTGTGGCATGAACCATTTTTCATATTTACTTAAGTTCAGTTATATTAATGTACCGTTTTAAAGCACCATAAGACTATTTTGGGATGGTCCTTGCAATTTTACGCCGCCGTCAGACGGTGAGGGCGAGGCCTGAGCTGGCGCCCCTTCTCATAGCTTCCGCGCCACACTGCTGGGAACGCATTTGGTTCCGACGGATTTGGCATGCGCCAGGGCCGCTTACACGATGGTTCTTTGGTGGAATCGCGTCTCGATTCTGCAACCCTCCGGTTCCAAAGGCTTGCCACAGGGTCACCGCTAGCTTTTTATTTACTTAAGAGTAAATATAAAAATGCCAACATCGGAATTTTTAACTGGATATTTCAGGGAAAACTCGAGGCCGATGCATTCGGGTTTAAGAAATTGTAGTTCTGTGCCTTATTTAAAAGGGTAAACATCACTAGATTTCCGGCTAGAATGCAAAAATATATTTTAATTATAAACTGAAAAGATATTTTGTTCTTAAAATTCATATATAACACAACAAAACACCTGGTGCGCCGCTTTAAACTGGAAATGAAAATTTCCACCCATTGCATGCGCTTAATTAAAACACGAGACTTCAACTGCAAGGCTCTAAAGATCCTATTCCCGGAATTCTTCTGCTTAAGAGAGTTTTATAAAGATCAAATGTACATGGATATTCAGTAGAAAAATTCGGACAGATTTGTTATTCTCCAGCGAGGTTAGAACGCGTCTCACATCCTTTCCTACAACGAAGTTTCGTCTTCCCGGAATGAAGTGAAATTCTGGAATTCCTTGTAGGAGAAAATCTTACTGGATCAATTTGGATTCGACTTGAGCTGGGTATCGTTGGGGCCTAACTCTTGGATTTGAGCTCTAGAGACAAAAAAGGAAGCAAAGCACGTTATCGAAGAAGTTGCTTTCGTTTTATGATATAAAACAAAGCAAAGGAATGGAGAGGAAAAGAAGAATTTTGGAATTCCTTGAAGAATTGGAAGAATAAGCACAATAAGGGTCTGGGTGAATTTTCGAGGAAAGAATGGGGATTCACGCAGCAATAAGGCTAGTATGTTATGTGATATATTTTTTTTGAATTTTTTTATAATTTCATTTGCAAGATGTGAAATAAAATAGTTGTTTGCGAGCTTATTTTTTTTTAACAACTAATACTGGACAAAGAAACAATAGTTTTTCGGAAGGTTGAAGGTATACATTTTTAAAAACAACACCAAAATTTTATCATTATTTTTTTTTGTTATGAATAATTTGAAAATATAAAGATATTTAGGGTCTAGGAGATACTATTTTATATACATTAAAGCCACAAAATCGATGCTTTGAAAGAAATATAAGAAATTTAGAGATTTGATTAAAAGTCGTTTAAAATTATTCAAATATTGAGTCGTTGAGCTGCATATTTAGTTAAATTTTGACCTTATATTTAAATATCTATTAGTATATTTACTTCAATCATATATCAAAATTTGAAAAAAAGATAAAAACATAGATTAAAAATGTGGATAAAAACAAAAAAGGAAAAATGACTTTTTCTGAAGAAATTTAAAGATGTCTCAATGATCTGAAAGTGTTTAAGGAGAAAGAGAAATAGCTTTCACCTATTCAATTAACTCCTTTAAAGAGTTAAGAAATATTTAATTGGCACTTTTTTTCTTTTAGTATACAGTACACATTTAAAAAAGTACTTTAGGAATAAACAGTCAAATTTGTAGGGCAAAATTAAAAAAAAATTACAAATGTTTTGTATTTTTGGTATACTTAACACTTAGTTAGAATAGTCAAATAATTATTAAGAAAAACCAAATATCATCACGATTTTGGAAATGATTTTATTTTTAAAACATGTTTCCTTTTCTAAAGGGATGGGAAAATAAAATATGCTTATGGAGAATAAATAAATAAATTCAGCTTATGGATAAAACAAATAACACTAAATTCGGTACCAAACAGGATGTGCACACTTAATAAGATTGTCCGAAATTGCAGACGTATGTATGTTTGGATCAAATAAATAAACAAATTTAGTTTATGGATAAAGGGGATAACTCTAAATTCGGTAGCAAGCAAAATGTGCACACTGAATCAGACTGTCTGAAATTCAAACGTATGTATGTTTGGATCAAATAAATAAACAAATTCAGTTTATGGATAAAG
>JAPMOR010071518.1:17238-29979 GCA_026543865.1 Argiope aurantia
TTAAAAGTTATTCTAAACGACTTTCTTATCCAGACTTTCAGCGAACTAAACTATTGGATTTCTAATTAAATTTTACAAGCTCCGATTTAACACTCAAGTAGTAAGCTGGTACTGACATTAAAGGATATGTAAAGTAAGCATATATGTGGACATGGTTTGCTGAATCAACAATCGACTTTTTCAGCTATAGCTTGTTCAACACAACATTCTGTGATATAATAAATGTAGCCATTTTTACTTTTCATTTTTTCAAGAAATTAAGTGATAAAAGGATATGTTTTAATTATCCTTTAACGAAATTTTCTTGTCTTCCATATTATTTTGAGCAAAATTAGATTTTTGGTAATTGCTGTCATTTAAATCAATGTATAATGGAATAATCAAATAAAAAGAAAATGAAATGTAGATAGCATGAGGAACTAATGTCAAGATCAACAGGTTCATCCGTCTTATTAATTATTCTATTTATAAAATTTAGTTTAATGCATTTTTATATGATTAATAATAAACTTTGCAGAATTTTGTTTAGGATGCGTAAACATTACTGACTATTTTGCAAAATTTAATTGTTGGAGTTTTATAGTAGGTCTTTTGGAAAATCTGAATTCAGCAAGAAAAAGGTTAATTGAAAATGTTTGGGGACCATTTGATTACGGCGCAAGTAGGATTAGACCATGCCTAAGGGTCATCTTTCGAATCGTTTGTGAGTGATTAATTTATCAAGGTAACATTCTAAATAATTGTTGCCTAACGACGGTTGAAAAAAATTCCCATAACCGCATTACTTTTACAGTTTTATTCCTCTTTTCTCCTTTTTTATATTCTTGCTTTCTAGTATACGAAATATAGAGAAATTATTGTAATCATCATCGAAATACGAACTGGAGAATTTGATAAATCATCTGGTTTCAGACCTCCATGAGTCCGAGAAACACATTTTTGAAATTATGTCCTTGTATCTGACTTTCCACATGATAATTTAAATTCACTTTGAGCTAAATGGATGAAATATTGTATATAGACTTTACTCTACATTTATAGATTCCTTTCAAATTTTGAACCAAATAAATTCAGAGAATCTATGTCTATTCGACCTTTCTAATAAAAAGCGTAATTAGCTAGGTTAATTAAATTTGATACACATTATAAGCATCTAAAATGTATTTTTCATCAAATTTTGTAACAAATCTTCCAAAGGTTAAATCATATATTGTTCAGTACTTTCGTATACACGTAAACACAATAACTCAAAACACAAAGGTTTAAATACATTGAATTTGATATATTATGTTGTGACTTCAGTAGTAATTCTGTGTCAAATTTTTGTTTCAGGGAAATCGGTGCCCTAGGAATTTTGGAAAATCCATGAAACTATCGATTTTCTGATTTTGAGTGGAAAATGATCCTTGAACGCTTGAATTATTAATCTGAAAATTTCAAAACAATCGGACTTTTTATTTAACCTTGAATCAGGTGCCAAGTCCAATTCCAGTGTTTACATCAAACATATTTCATGCGCAAGTAGCCAAGCCACTTTATTTTTCCCTTGAGATAAAAGGTAGGATAGTTGTTTGAGATTGCAACGGTTAAATATTGCTTTCATATAGTTTTACTGATCCGCTTTTTTTTCGATTGAATTTCTCACTGGTTATTATAATCATCTTCAAAATGTCTAATTTCATTTGAATTTCAATCAAATGGTCTAGAATTTTTATTGAGTATTAATAGATATTTGATAAATAGAACTGCAAATAATTTAATAAATATTTTGACTAAAAACAATTTATTGAATGAAAAAAGGGAATATTTTAAAGTTATTTTTCTTAATACCTATATATATATTAATAGTCCTTAATAAATATTACAACAATATATATTAATAAATCTGATGACTTTGAACAACTTTGATGCCATGTTGATTTAATAAAAAATTTTGATTACATATTTTTCTAAAAATGTTCAAAGTGAAAAAAAATCTGATATTTTTCAAAAAATTTCACACAAAATGTTGAGCAAATTTTTTTTTCAGAAATTAATATAGATATCACAGTTGCGATTCCTAATTCCGTTAAATGCATTGTGAGGTCTCTTTAAAAGAAATTTCGAAAAAAATATTGAAAATTGTGCGAGAGGAAGCATTTTAAAAGAAAATTAATATATTTTTTTTTAAATTTAAAATATTTAAATTTGAAATTCTGGAATCTGAAAAAAAAATGTTTCAGAAATTTATTTTTCTGCAGAGTTAACATTTATCTATCACAAAATTACATTTTTTTTTCAAAATTGTGAGAAATATTTTGGGGCTCATAGGCCCTTTCAGTCGATCGGAAAAATGCATCTAAATGAGAAATTCGATTTTCATGTATTTGTGGTTAAAGATTAATCGCCAAATAAATTGCCGAAGATTGGCCGATAAATTCAGTAAAAATGTTAAATTTTCTCTGAAGATCAATATTTCGTAACTAGTTTTCGCTGGAAGGCCCATTGAAGACTTTCATAACCATATCCAAGATCTTAAATTGTATGCGGGACGTCGAGAACACCTTTATTACAGAATATGTAAGAAAAAAAATGGGCAGACAATTTATTGATTATAAAACATCACCTAAAGTTGTTTTTTAACCTATCATAAAAATCTGCCAAAGAATATTCTTCCAAGAAACTTTTTATAATGTGTGCTTTCTAAAGATTATAGTTGAACTTAACGCGCTAAATTATTTAACTAAAAAATTAGATTAAAAATCCATATCGAAATGAATGCTATTTTTTTCACAGTTTATGAGGCTTTCAAATTATTGATAAAACAATCATTTGTCCAATAAGGCTAAATCTCATCAATCATCGTTCATTGTTAACTTTCATTATAATCGAATTCTCATATATAAAATTTCTGTAATCGAAAATTTCTATAAAAATAAACTTTTGCGGAGTTTTCTACAGATAAACATATACAGGGTGTTGCCGAATTCGACCGAAAAATTCAGAGGGGTGATAGTAGGCATCAAGAGGATAAAGAATCAGCATACAACATGGGGTCCCAAACGACGATTTGGGGAGTGAAAATCACAAAAATATAGGGAGTCGGTAAACTATTGAAAATTGTACAAAATTAATAAAAAAATAACAAATGGTGTTTCAACTATGCATTATTTTTAAAGTGAAATCCCATTCTTAAAGGTATTTTTCATGTAAGTAACACTAGGGGGGTCGTAAATTATTGAAAACGAAAAAGTAATTTAGAACCCTTATCTGCAAACATATTAATATTTTAATAAAAATAAAATCTTGAAAATATAACGAATTTTATACTCTTTGATTTGATATAAATCTGTAGTGTGAAATCTGAGGAGGGTTTAAGATATTTAAGAAAAACTAAAATGTTTGCCGGGAAACGTCACTGCAACATCGGCACCGATGTTTACAGAAGATATTGCAAAATTCTACCGAAAAATTCTCAGGAGTGATAGTAGGCATCAAGGCGAAAAGAATGTCCAAAAAAATATAAAGTCGCAAACGGCGGTGAAAAATGTTTTGGTGGAATACAGACACAGCATACATTTATAGCACAGACATTTTAACATAAGAAAGGAGACGATGAGAAACTTCTATAAAAATCGCTCAATGTTGCGACCGCGAAGGTCATTATACAACCGACAACGACTTTTAAAGAGCCACCGGACGCGCTCAAGCATTCCAGGTGTCCTTGCGATTTCTCCAGCAGCGACGACGATCCGTGCTACGAGATCTTCCACTATATTCAAAGTTGTCTGATAAACAAGAGATATCATGTGGCCCCAGAAGAAGAAATCCAAGGTATTGAGGCCCGGGGAACGTGGAGGCTAATCAATAGGTCCGCAGCGGCCAATCCACCTCCTAGGATCTGTATCAGCTAGGTAGTTACGCACAGAATTCGAAAAATACGTTGGTGCATTATCATGCATTAAGCACATGTTCTGGCGTGCAATGGCCGGTATTCCCTGCAGTAAATCCGGAAGGACGTGCTGCAAGAATACAAGGTACTTTGCAACACTGAGGCATTCGGGCATAAGATACGGTTCAAACAGATGATCTCCGAGTATTCCTGTCCAGATATTAATACTAAATTTGTGCTGCACGTTCGACGAGATAGCGATATGGGGATTTTCGGATGACCAAATATGTGCACCGTGTTGAAGACGCCTTCTCTAATAACGCAGGCTTCATCTGAGAATAAAATTCTTGCAGGAAAGAGTGCGTCTTCCTGTGTGGCGCCAAGCATCCAATGTACGTACTCCATCCGACGTGGCAATCGTCATCGCATAGGAGTTGAATTTTTTGCAAGTGGAAGGGATACATGTTTTCAGCCCGCATGACTTTCCACACCATTTCGTGCCGAATACCCAATTCAGCTGCAACTGTTCACGTGCGTGTAGATGGGGTAACGGCAAAGCGCTGCAATACTCGGTTTACTGTTAGAGGGGGAGAGAGAGAGAGAGAGAGGAAGGCGGTATTTTACGGAACAAGAGAGACAAATAAAATATGGAATAAGATTTACATATGACAAAAGATTACTATTGGATAAGCAGTCATAGAAAAATTATATTTATAAATTTTTTAGTCAACTGTTTTCAAACTAAATATAAAATATTTTGTTAGGACTTTAGGAAATATCAATATTTAAAAGAAATATAACTTTTTTAGTGAAATTTTAAAACTTTTCTTTGAATGAAAAATATGAAATACTTAAAAAATCTTCAAAAGAGATAGAAAAGATTTAATGTAGTTTGTAATAATGGGAATATAATTCATTAAACTATAATTCGCGTTAAGAAAACATTAGATTTAAATGTAAGATAATAAAATATAGACAAATATTATATATAATCTTATAATGTTGTCCATTTCGTACAAAAATATACAAATTAATTTCCACTTGAGTAACCATTCTTTGTTAGCCGATTCTTTCAGTAATAAACATTGAACCCACTCATCTCTTCTGGAATCTTGAAGAAAATTTCTGTTACAATTTTGACAAATTTCAAATGCCTGGGTCGCTCATTAAGACATACTTAGTACGACAAATTTATTTTGAATTTTATGTGATCCGTAAGGATCTTCTTCTTTCTTGAAACCCTCTTTTCATTATTTAGTTTCAAGGGATTCTTTCAACCTGACAAATATGGGATACTTTTCCATAATTGTTACGCTCCTAGTATTCTTTATGCATAGCTTTATGCAAATATGCATTAATTATAGAGAAAATTAAACTCAAAATATACCACATAAATATCAACATAGAAACAAAATTTAAATGCGGAAATAATAAGGCGATAATGATTTACAGAAGTTTGCATTTTCCATAAATCATATAAATATTTGTTGAGTAAACTTGATGGCCATTGCAAAGACAAAAATGACATTTAGGCAATGACTAATATTTAATGAAAATAACAGCAATCGTTCACCTTTCGCCATGTGTACATAAGTTTGCAGCCATTTTCAAAATATGATATATCTAATTGAATAATAACACTTCTATTTCATATTTGAGATATTTTCTCTGATGGAAGTATTCAAAACTGTCCATCGCAGCTTGAGGTTTATTTCTTCCGCTTTTTTTAAAGAAATGTTTAATTCTCTGATAAAAAGAGCCGATTTTGAAATAATCTTCGACAACGTTAGTTTAGCTTAGTATAATTAGCGTTTTGCTTGGTAACAACACGAAAGTTTTTTCGGGCGGACTTCGCAAATTTGAACCCTGCTCAGATGATGAGAATGAACATGAGTTGGCACATCATCCCCCGCATCACATCATTGGGAGGAGGGTATTAGAATCATAACATCAAATTTAACGTGCACCAAGCCTGTATAACGACGATTCTTCCGCGGACTTTGGTCGAACTTGGAACTTTCCGGCCCTGATGGTGAACCCTTACCTCAAAAACATCGCGACCTACAACTCGGCCGATTGTTTAAGTTTAAAAAAATGATAAGGCTTACTTTTCTCAAAATTAAATAAGAATTTAATTTCGTCTTTACATTCAAACACTCAATATAATATACAAGATGAAATGAAATGGTTTTTTTAAATATAACATATATTGATATATTGCATAAATACATTATATAAATGCAATTGGTGAAGACATTTGCAACTTATGAAGAGGTTAACTAAAAAAAAACTATTTCGGCGTATCATATTCGTTTTTTAGAGATTTCACAAATGATATATAGATATTTGATCTCATTTTTAAATCTGCATTGTTATTTTAAAAACAATTCAATGTCGGAAAAAAATCTATAAGTTGAACTCAAAAATTAAACTGAAAAATAATTTTTTCAAAACATAGATGAATCAAAATGAATTTATAAAATAAAACAATTTTTATATATACTTTTATCAATTACCTGCGTATCTTTGAAAAAATATGTAAAAAAATAATTTCGAAACTCTCCTGAAAAAAAAGATAAGATCTGAAACAATCATTCGCAAAATAAATAAATTATTACACGCCATTTTTATGTACAGGTTGTCCGAATAAGTTTGAATTCGGCTTTAATATGTGAAATATTTCGTTACGTAAAGTTTATTGGTCTCTGCACAACCATATTCGAATGTCTGACATAGAGCATAAATCTTTCACAGCAATTTCGAATTTCGTTTATTCTACTTAGGCAAAAATGGAAAATCATAAATAACTGTTCTAAAATAGAAATGTCTTTCCTTTTTTTTTTGAACATAAACAATATGTTTTATTTTCAATTTAGTAGAAATGGAGTAGTTAAAATCGAATGCGCGTTGTTTGTTATTTTTTCCAGATTCCATTTCCAACTAAATTATTTCCAAAATTCCATTCCGAAAAATAAATTAAACTTCTTCTGTTTCCTTTTGTTGCCATAACCTTTCATTTTTTCGTCTCTGGCAGAAAATCGTCTGTCCACTTTAATAAAAACAAGCAAAAACCATCTGCGAAATATGAAACAGCGTTATCTATGAGAAAAAATTTTCTCAATTTTTTTTGTTTGATATAAACTGCTCTAATATTTTTTAAATGTTTTTCTCCGTGCTGAAAAGAACTTTTTTTTTTAGGTGGATTGAATTCTATTCTTTCTAAAAATGATTCTATGGAAGAGTTTCCTCTTAAGAAATATTAATTAAAAAATGCTTCCAATATTTTTGAGTTTATCAGATTAAAATAAATATTGGTTTATGTCTTGAAACACAAAATAAGCTTCTTGAAAATCCGTTTTGACTTTCTCGTATTCTTAGTATAAAGAAAGTAGAGTAATCGTAAAAAAAATTCTAATTCCAGATTTTTGATGAATTTCGACATTTTAGAATTTCTTGAAATAAAAACACACACACACATCTTTGGAAAATGTCCGTCTGCCTGTCTATGGCAAAGATAACTCAAAAACGCTTTGCACTAAATGTTTGAAATTTGTACTTGCACCAAATCTTTTTTTATCTTTACACCAAATCTTCTCAAAAATTAAATTTCTATCAAATTTTAATCAAAATGTGAAGAAAGGCGTTTAAAATACGGATGTTTGTATTAATTATATCCCAGCTATTAATGACCAAAGTCAGCACTCTAATAGGTTCTTTAGTAATATTGTTTTCCTCCGACAGATAGTTAATAATATATAAATACATTTATAAGAGAGTACGCAATAAACTCACGGGAAGACAGTTGCCGCTGGTTTGAAAAGTGATTGTTTTCATGTTATATCAAATTGAATTTTGAGAAAAGTGCATAGCACTGCGACTCTATCTGTGGATGTAATCTTTGTGTTAAATTTATTAAAGTCTTTTTTGTAGGACATAAGGAAAATATTTTCAAACAATGTTTCATTCCTTCTCATCTTCTTTTCTTCTTTTTTTGTTTCCGGAAAGAAGGGCGATAATTTTTACTTTCTCTCAGACAAATCACTTTAAATTTACCTCAGCATTAAAAACATATAAGATATATAGAATGAATACCATCTTAAATTGAATGTTTACTTTTATTAGAAGGTTAAAGAATGTAAATTAGAGTCTTGAAATCGAATTTCTTACAAAACAAAGATTATTTAATAAATGCCCTTCACTCCAAAATGCCACCATAAGCCATTTAAAAATTTATATGAACAATCCCTGCCTCAAATATGATAGGATTGAAACAGTGAATCATAAGCCATTCTAAAATCTATACTAAGAATCCATGTCTCAAATATGACAGGATTGAAGTAGTGAATCATAAGCCATTTTAAAATCTATATTAACAATCCATGAATCAAATATAGCAGAACTGAAATAGTTAATCATAAGTCATTTTAAAATAAATGTTAACAATCCATAATTCAAATATGACAGGAGTGAAATATTGAATCATAAACCATTTTGAAATCTATATTAACAATCCATAAATCAAATATGTCAGAACTGAAATATTGAATCCTAAGTCATTTAAAAATCAATATTAACAATCCATATCTCAAACATGACGGAAATGAAATAGCGATAAATGTTCCAAATGGAATTAAATGGAATAACGATAAATGTCAGCAGTATGATAAGCTGGTGATAAAGTGTTCTCAAGGAGGACTTGTTTGAAATAGTAATAAATACCTAAAAATAAAATAGGTCTGAGATAATAAATGTCCGAAATTGGATATTCCATCAAATTAGGAAGTTAAATGAATCGAAATCTTGAATTCGTGCATCCATATCCTAAAAAATAAAACAGTTCTCTTGCGAGAAGGGTGAGGAAACCATAGGCTATTTTAGAAACTCTTGTATTTGGAGAAGACAAAGAAATTTCATTATAATGCATCTAACATCACTAAACCATGATGACTCATTCCGCTTTTTGATTAGATCCCATAAACTATTGCGGCACAAAATTGAAGGTCATTTGAGACATCATAAATAATGACACAAATAATTATAAAATATATCAAAGATAAACTGTTATTAAAATTTACTATATTTAATGTTGGTAGATGCAAATTTGTTCGTCCCATGCGGAATACGAGCATAGATCATGGTACATTTGGTACACATGGTACATGGTTTTTAATGTTTAATGCGCTTTGTAACCTACTTTCTTCTTTGTAAAAAGCCTAACTCAATATTTTTTTCATTATAAATTCAATAAATATACATGTAAAATAATGGAGAAATGAGGGAAAAGAGGGGATTTTATTCTTGAAAACTTTTATTCAAACATCTTGCAGAATAAAACGAACGCCTTGCTTTCAGTAAAAGAAACAATCATTTGAAAGAAATAAGAGAGAGTTAAAAGATTCTTGTAGTACTTTTACTATTCATAATACCTATAATTCCTTTTCCAAAACATGAAATTATATTATTTATAATTTAAATTCTAATAAACGGCTCAAATACTATACACAAACAAACATAACATTTAATTTTAGCTAACACCGATTTAGAACAAGTTTTTACATGCTAATTCCCCCATAGAGTTGTCTTAAAAATAAGTCATCATTTAAATGTGTTTTAATTTTTCTGCTTTACGCAAAGCAAAAATATTTATCTGCAAAAATTCTTGTCCAACTCCTAGTAATTGATATAACGGTATTCATAATTTATCTATGAATTTCTTGATAAATTCCTTAGCTGTAACTATTTAAATTTGATTAAACCTTTATAAGCTCAAAGGAATCGCAAGAAGATTCTTAAGTATTTTTACTATACTAAATGCTGTTCAATATCATGAAGACGGCATTATAATGTTATAAACCACTTAGTGCTATTTATGGCAAATACAAATATCTTTCATATTCCGTGTCATCATATATATGTTTACGAATTGCAACTGTTTTAATATTAATAACTGATTAATTTTACATTTAGGCTCAAGCTAATAAAACTTTACAAACAGATGAACTATCTTTAGAACAAAACTTGCTGATAACCGGCCTTCTTTATTAAGGAGCATCTGGTTCTATTTACGACATCTGCAAATATCTCCCAGTTATTGTGTGATTATTTATATCACTGAGACATGCAACGGCTACATTGTTAATGAATGATTAACTATGACTCTCGGTTGAATTTAGTATGACTACGCAAATAGCCAAACTATCTTTACAATGAAATCTGTGGATTACCAGGTTTCCGTCCATTACCACGACTAAACTTCCCGAAACAAAGATGTATGACTATAAAGTTGTGCAACATAGATTCCAATAATGGCATTTAATCATCCATTTGGGTGTTTCGAACCATATTAATAGGAATCGAAGAGTAGAAAGCAGACCAATTTTAAAGACTGTTTGGTTATTGAGTACGATCAACTATTGGTTTAAATACCTGCTCTTTCATCATCGGTGGATTTAATCGGAAGTGCTTTGATCAACCGTTAAAATACTGTTTACTGTTTTCGAATCCTATATGCATGTTGGCTAAGATAAACATAAGACTTTAATGACCTAGCCACATTTTACAGCATTGTGTCGTTTAAAATAGTGATGTTATGAATCATGGATATTGAATTATATGAATTATTGTGGTTAAAATGTTCATGAATATTTGAATCATTTGTCAATATTTATTCTAAATTGTTTTAAAATCTTGGATGATTTTTGTTTGAAATAATTATCTACATTTAACAGAATAATAAGATTATTTCAATTACACGAGCTATTGAGAATTAAAAATTGAGATAAAAAATGATTTTATTTTCTAGGTTACTGACTGACATAAAAGAAAATCTCTAGCTTGAGATCAAAAATGATTGTAAAATGTAACGGCGCAAAGAAAATTGGTATACATTTGGCATCAGCCAAAAAGGGAGGAAATAAAAGGAGATATGACACTTTATCTGAAACGTCAGAGTATGGCGTTATTTTGTTTTTTTTTCCATTTATACTATTTTTGAAAAATTATTCTAATTTATGTAGTAGGGGTAACGTGAATACACAAATACTGACATAAAAACATTATTAAGTATAGTCAAAAAAACGCTTGTGCAAAAATTAAGTTCTTCTTAAAAGAAAAAAAAATATTGTTGTGAATGAAAATAAATTTTTTAAAAATTACACAAAAAATGAGTACAAATAAAGTCTGTATTACCAAAAGACAAGTTTCTTTTCAAATTTCAAACTATTTTAAAGATAGATTTTGAACGTTTATGTACAAAAAATGCATTAGAGTTCGATGAAGTTATAGTTAAAAATAAGAAAAAATTGATAAAAATTGATACAAATTTTGAATATTTAATTTACTTATTTAATTTTGAATATTTTCTTAAGCCTTTATCATTCTACATCTAACGGTTTCCCTGCGGATCATTTTGAACAATATTTATATCTTGCATATAAGGCATCACAATCTACAGATAATATCCTATCTATAAGCGTAATCCTTAAGTTTGAAGTTGCCCTTACCAAATTAAGGTAAAGAAGTAAGTAAAGATCAGTACTAATTATACTGTTACAAACCTGCAATTCGGCTTCCCAGCATAGTTTATTCCATCAATAGAAAGAAAGTTTTACAGTCATCTGAATGGGACAGAGTCCAGGTGGCGCGTCAAAGGTCCCGGAGTTTGGCGACAAACTTGGCGACCATTTGGCGACTTGGCGACGAATTTGGCGACTTTGGCGCCAAAATAGATAATACCCGAAACTTCGAGAATTTTCCCGATCCGTCCAGTAGGAACCGAGATACGCCTCGAACGTTCCTGATTGATTGAGAGGCTTCTAGCCCAGCCTCCTGAGACCTATAAAAGGGGCTGTGGCTGCCAGAGAGTCAAGTCCGAGTCGACGGAGACGAAGCCAGTAGTTGAGGAGACGACGGAAAAAGTCCGAGTTGAGAGACGGCGACGCCAGTAGTCGGGACGACGGAGAAGTCCGAAGACGGAGCGGAGGAGTTGAAAGCGACAGAGCGGAGCAGGCGGAAACTACGGTGAGCAGCGACTGAGTCAAGCTCGTGCTGAACTGAGCTATGCGCTACTGTCTGCAGTAGATTCTGGTTGTATGCTACACGTCTCGGGTGAAGATAATCTTCTTCTGTGCTGTATATAGTTGTCGCTTTTGTGCTGTCCTGTGTGTCTTCGTGTAAATAAACGTTGTTGTTTTTATTCTACTTCTGCCTGCTGATAGAACGTTCTACAAACCATATCACTTCCACTATCCAAACGAACCCCGGTAAAGAAAATTTCGCAACAATACTTACTAATTTTTTATATTAAAATATTCAGATATTATTTGTATTTCTTTCTTTTTTAAGAATGTACAGTAACAAGATGCTGTAATTGTGAAGAAATTCAAGATTTTAATTACTCTCCATGTTTTGAAATTATTCAAGTCTGAAGGTACAAAATTATTCTGGATTTAATCTATCTATCTATCTATCTATGTATATACAAGAGATCGCTATAGTACAAACTTGCCGCATGCACTAGATGCATAAAATTTGGCATGTAACTTTAAGACCAAAATATATAACATTTTCATAATATGATGTGCGCATGTGCTCAATTTTCATCACAATTTTATGGATATAATCATGAAACAACACATTTTATAAAAATTATATGTCAGCTGCCGTGTCTATTTACGATTTTCTTCACAAATTTCAATTATAAACAAGACAATATTTTATTTATCATTTTATAACATCATGGACCATTCACACCATACGAAATAATGTGCATTTTTAAATGTTTCATGTAATTAATTAGGCGTTATCACTTGTGCCTGAGATGAAAAGTATATACACTTTTCCTTAATCAGATTATTCACAGTATATATATA
>JAPMOR010071518.1:38912-67362 GCA_026543865.1 Argiope aurantia
ATTATATTTCGGATTCATCGCTTAATACTTATTAATATTTAAATAGATTCCTCTTTTATATTAATTTATAGTGTATTAAAATATAGGAAACTATATTTTTAAAGGATAGATTTCCGGTAGGATTATTACTTAATGCAATATAGTCAACTTTTCGAAAATTTTCTTCCAATCTTTAGAAATCCCTTTTAATTCCTACAAACGTGCATAACACTTCTATCATAATTTTGATAGGATTTAAACAACAAAAGAATACATTGAAAAATGGCAGAAAATTACATCCTAGTGCATCTAGTGAAAGGAAAGAAATTGATTTAGATAAAAAAGTCTAGTAGAGAAAGAGAATTTATAAGTTTGAAATTGTCATAACTTCCTCACGATTGAAGATAGAAAGATAATTTAAATAAAGCAAATTGTTAACTTATAACACTTTATGGAACGTAGGTTTATCAATACTTGCAATTGTTAAGAAACTAGGGATTGGAAAGCCGTTTTCAGTTTCCTAGCTTCAATTACCTTTGAATCGAAAACTATGATGCTTTTTTGGAAGTTTTCACAGTTGGATTGTCTTCCAACCTCTTTTACTCTCATTGGATATATTGTGAAGCATCAAGAGATTCTTTATATCAAAGGAGAAGCTGATTCTGTTTTCACAACTTACTGTTTGGATTTCTTTTATTTAATAATTCAAAGGTTTAATATTACATCTAAATGGTCCTTGTATCATTTAAATTTCCAATTCCTATGTGATTTTAATTGAATTCCCATATTACTCTTTCAAAAATAATAAAATAAAAAAAAATTCCCCACCCCCTGACAAAAACTGCAATAACAGCCCGCATTCCCAAGAAATTTTTATGCAAAAAAGATCTCCACTACGTCGGTAATTATCAAACAATTATATGCTCGAAAATATTTAAGCGTTTTCAGTAAATTTCCCTCACCCTAAATCCATCTGTGTGAGCGTCTCTAACAAGCAAAGCATGCGCCATGGGTATTCAATCAATCACACTTCATGAAAAGCGGATGAATTTGGCTGCGATATCGAGGCAATATGATCGGACTTTGCACTCATTGAAAGTCCGTTTGTGTTTTTTTTCCATTTATAGAGTTCAGACAATCAAAAATTCAAGATTAATAAATATCAAAACTAACTAGACATCTGATTCTTTAAATTCTACGAATACTAATTGCTAAAGCCGAAATTCTACGAGTCTTGATGTTATAAATAGTAACTTCATGGAAGAAAATTGCTGCGTAATCATGGCTAATACTCTTAATCAACAGGACGACGATGTCCAGCATAGGTAATACCAGAATATAATGAAGCTTTGACAAAAATACACTTAATTATAGTTGGTATATACAGATAATCAAATGATCTAATCAAATGTTTGCTTTAGAAGATTTATTTATACATGAAATATAATGACAATATTATTTATTAATCCTTGGAAAAATTCATCTTGTACTGCGTTTCGATTTATATCGGTTTTACTTTTATAATTGTCTATTTAAATTCATTTTGAATAATTTCATAATTAAATAAATAAAATAAAGAAAAAATAATTAATTACAATTTTTAATTTAAGAACTAAATGTTATTAATAACAGAATTTTAATTAAAAATTTGGAATAATTTTAAATAAAAATTTTAATTCCAAATTATTTTTTATATTTAATATATCAGTTGCAATTATTTATATAAAAACATTTATTTGCAAAAAAAAAAAAAATGTAATCATACTAGATGTAAAATCTTAACTTACTGTTCGAAAATACTATAAACTTAAAATAACATGCATTAGCTTATACATTTGATGAAAAAAATTGGAAAAATATTATACAGGAAATGAACTGTTTTCTAAGCAATGCGAACTCTATAGCGGATTGAAAAAAACTTCATGTGGTAAATATTGTTTTATATTTACAACTGTTGCCATTTTCATAAATTCACATAATATTATTTATTTGTGGTTGTTTTACTCAAATAAATTTATTTCCCTCATCTTTAAAATTATTTGAGATAAAATCTGAACTTAAAATTGAAAGCATTTAAGATATAATGCTTTATTCACCTCCCTACTCTACAAAATTGAACTTTTAAAACCAAAAATCATAAATTTCGAAGAAATGAATTCGAAAATGAGAAACAAAGTAGCCATAAAGAGACCTGAATACTTGAAATGCCTGATCTATGAATACTTGAAATATTATTCCTTCATATTTGCCAGAAACAGTATTGAAAAACAGTTTCCAAAATTTTACCATGTCGACAAAATCCTAGTCTACGAGATTGAATAGCTCTTGAAAATTTTATCGTCTTATCAAACCTCTCGCCAGGCTTCAGTTTTAGTCATATATTCTGGTCTCACAATAACTCAGACTTTTAAAACTTTATAGATTGTGACAGTAAAATAGAAGCAGCTGAAGAGCTTATCGCACGAAAACGAGAAATAAAATTCTTACTTTTATGCTCATGAAAAAAAAGTAGACAGTCTGGGATATTTTCTCTGAGCGGAATTTGGTTAAATTTTCCCATGGTAGAAAACCATTGAAAGAAATCTTGTTTGCTATACCCTTTAAGAAATATTTATATTAAAGGATATCTCTTTCAAAGGATAATATTCATCGAAAATATATTCCCGATATTTTATTCATGAATGCACAGTTTGAAAGTTTTGTTAAAAAAAATAAGCATTTTTATTTTTGCCCCAAGAATTTTTTTAAGGAATTTTAATTCTTTAAAACCTAGTAAAGAAGATTTCTAGGTCTATGAAAGAGATAGTTGTCTACATATTAACACACCATCTGCTTTCGTATGATATTTTCTTAAAATTTAAAATATTCCTAAAGGAAAAATAAAATTCAAAGTACGAAGAGTTGTTGCGTATCGATATATTAATTGTATCGTAATCGTTTTACTCACAGTACGAATCTTTTTATGCGTTACATAATGTCAGTTCGTTATTCGTATTCAAAGTCGCATAAATTTTACCCTGTCGTGGAAGTTATGTTTCGTTTCACTATCGTGCTTAGTTATAAAACAATAATAGGCGAAATTTGCAGATTGAAACGCAAAGAAATGCTCAGAATTGACCTGGCAGAGTTGACCAGAGAGACTTGGCAAACCTTGTTCTGCCATATAAATTATTAGAAAACAGCAACCATTCCTTTTATTTTTATTAAAGCATGAACACGCTGCCAGATACGGGTTATTATTTTTTTGGGCAAATAATTAAAACGATTATGATACAAATAGTATATCGATACGAAACAAAAGTCATTCTGAATGGTTTTTCTTGCAAAAGTCTATTATGTGATATATGAAAATAAGTTGTAGTTTACACTTAGTAAAATTTGCTGCCAAACGCTTGCTGCTGGCATACATTTAAAATCTTCATTTCCATTTTTTCGACAATGGAACATAAAATAGAATTATTATGAAAGAAGTTCTCAAAGATTATTTTCTGTTTTTTAACTTTACGTAGAATTCAGCCGAAAACAATTGACTGTGAAATCTTGATTGTATCAAAAGAGAATCTTCAAGTATAATTCAGCATATGTATACCGCGAAACCGCTATTCCAAAGTAATAAGAAACGTTTCTAATGCAAGAGCTTTCACAATTTGTTATTGCATTTACAGAAATTTTTTATACAAAGGATAAAACTTCCCTTTTTGGATTAATGTTATTTTCAATTTTGTCTGGCGTACTTTATATACTAAGTGTTGTTTTCAAATGTGAATTCGAAATTTGTGTAAGGATGTAATTTGTTGAACCCTTATTACATTACTTCGCCAAGATATGAAGTCTTGCAGAATTAGACATGATTTTATCTTTTTGATTGCAGTTGGATGAAATCAGCTGATTATGAATTATCTTGAAGAAAATCGTAAAGATTGTTTGATGGATTATTTACGTAGTTTAAAGGCTACAACTAAATGAAATATAATGTTTTCAAAGCCCTGAGAAATTGGAGCGTGCGTATTTTTTTTTTATTTAGGGGAAGACTATCGTAGAGATATATTCAGAGGGTTCAAATTTCGAATTCAGTAATTATTTTCTCAAATTATGGAACATTTGAAATATTCTGATTCGGGTTATACATGTTCCAATTTGATATTTGTAATATTTTTACGAATATTACATTTTACATGTAATTTAATTATTATTTAAAATTTATTATTTACATTTTATCATTTATTTAAAAGCATTCCTAAGCTCAAACGTGAAATTCAAAGGTTTCGACTTTCGAATATATTTATTATTCTCTCAAATTATTAAGCTACTTAATATATTTATGTGAAAAATTCTGATTCCAGTTATACGATTATATAACTGCCATATATGAATGCCATATTCTGCAATATTTTACGAATATTGCATTTTACGCTATATAATTATTTATTTTTTGATTTTTAAATCGCATTTAACTTCTTAGTAAAAAAAATAGTTACTTAGAACATCAAGCGGAGTTTTTAAGTACGTCGTAACTTCAAAAAGTGTCAAAAAATTCATCATATTTCTAAAATTTCTTTACTTTGCAGGCTATATAACTTTAATGTATCCATTGTGTGTTTATAGCACGCAGAACATATTACCTAACACTGTTATGCAATTTAGGCACGTCTGAGGCAGAAAATTG
Organism: Argiope aurantia; assembly: GCA_026543865.1. Classification (NCBI taxonomy): domain Eukaryota; kingdom Metazoa; phylum Arthropoda; class Arachnida; order Araneae; family Araneidae; genus Argiope; species Argiope aurantia. Next base: position 43,558 of record JAPMOR010071518.1, read on the forward strand.
CATTTCACAAAATTAGGTTAATTAAATAATAATAGCTATTTGCACGCATATTGAGCCAAAGAAGCTTAACACAATTACTCATAAGAAATTGAATTATTTTCTCACATAAATACATAAAACAGTGCAGAAAAAGTGATTCAGTATGCAGTGTAAAGTGCTTTGAAAACTTCTAACATTAAATACATTCCCTTTTTGAAATATTTTTTTCTCTTGGTTGTAATGATGTTTCATAAAAAAATACTATAAAGATATAGAGTGTTTGCAATTGTCTGCTTAATTATCTGTTTTCGAGCTTTAATTTGATTTGTAAGAAATGTGAAACATTTTGGTAAATTTGGAATTTTTTTCCTTTTTTAATAAACTTTAATTATTATTTTCTTCTGCATTATTTCACTTTAATTTTTATTTCTCCATCACTCACCAAATATTTTCTCAATGATCGGTTACTGATAATGTTTACTATTAAGATAGTTGAGGCTAATGTTAAGATTGTAGAACATTTGTTGATCAATTTGAAAAAAATAATCATTCTTTGCTACATTAGCTATTAATTGCATATGATGACTAATTAATTCGTCAGGATAAATGGTTACTAAAATTCTGAATTAATATTTCAGGAAGTTTGATTTTAACAACTTCTTCATCAAAGTGTTTTTAAACTTCAAATTATGAGAGATATACTGTTTCAGGAGCCTTGCAGTATTCGATTCATTGTGTTATGCATCTCTCTAATTGTCTGTCATCTTATTTAAAGCTGGAACTTCAATTTGATATAATAGTGATTAAATTTCACTTAATTCAAAAACTTTCTTGTTAAAACTATTTTAAATTGGACAAACCTGAAAAATTTCCTTATTGCTTACTTGTGATTTTAAACCTTAATTATAAGTGCAAAAAAGTTTCAAAGAATATGTTAAAAGCATACTTTAAACAGAAACCTATTCATCAAGGAAAATTAAGTAGTTACCAACAACGGAAGAAAAACCCAGGTTCAAATAATTGTGGCAATCTATAAAAGAGTGAAATGTATTGTTGCAAAATGAACTCAAAATATTTTTAAAAATAAATTAAAAATTGACAAAACATTGATTGATATCTAAAATTATTAACAAAATGATATTTTTTTCGGATTTTAAGGCAATTTAAAATTAATTTTTGTTCTATAATGTTTTTGCATTTATGGTGAGAAAACTTCGAAATTTCTTTTAAATTTCAATTAAGAATTTTAAAAAAGTGCTCAAAGATGCACATTTATAGCGCTAAAATATGTCTAATCCAAATTTGGTAGCTTTACATATAACTTGCCGGCTTGTAGAGCTTCAACACAACTTCACTCAATTAAAATATGTACAAATGATATGACAAAAATATATAATCCTTATAAAATTTATATGAAACACATATTAACTTTTTATAAAATAAATCTTCTGGACATAAAATATAGAATTCTATGCATAAACAAGTTTTTAGCGTTAATGATAAATATACTATCTTCGCAGACCTATTAATTCCAATTTTAATTGATGAATTATTAAAAAATTAGTTGCAGATAGTTTTAATAAAAAAGTAAACATATTTTTTCATACAAGTATTATTTAATTAAAGATTAAAATCGTGGATTAAGTATAATGAAGCCTACTACTCAACTATTTTTCAGATTCCATATAAAATATTAAATAATTTCACAGGTCTTTTCAGTTGAACTTTCTTTTAAATACTTGAGTTTAAGGAAAACGATATTTTAAGCATTTATTTAAAACGTGCAAAACAGTTTTCTATTCCTCAAAGCAAATTAATGAAGCACTAAAAGTAAAAATTCGAATCTAAAACTATTAAGAATTTACTAGCTTTAGCAACAAAAATATGCAAATTTATATTTATGATATTTTCTAAAGTCATTTAATTTAAACAGTAAACAAAACAAAATATTCTAACTTGAGAAACGCATTAGTTATTTTTGGAAAACGAATTAAAATTTTGAAAGTAAACAAAAGCTTCAAATTCTTTCCTAAACGAAAATTTATAAAATAGAAAATAAAGTGTTTTGCAAAAAACATTCAACAGCATTCTAATTAACGGATTAGTTTTTCCCTCTCCTTTATGTTTGCTTCCGTTTAAGTTTTCGCATTTCAAAGGATAATTGCTGCTGAAATAAGGGAAGGAGAGAAATACATTTTTCGCAAATATATGTCACTAGAAATTAATTATAATAAACTTATAATGCGTTTTCTATGAAAAACACACACGTTTTTATAGTTAATGAAATTTATGCTTAAACCGTAAACATAAACACTTCAATATATTTGAAAAGTTTTGATGTTTTATTAGGCTATGTAAACTCAACTCTAGAAAGCGCTATTGTTTTTCTATGTGAGAAATATCTAATAATATTAATAATCTTAACAAAATTTTTATGTATTGATAAATATTTTTTTATTATAGGAAGTATTAAAATTTAAAAAAATTAATTGCATATATATAATCTATTGATATGCATTATGGTTTAAAGTGACACAGTTACAATGCAAATGTAAATGATTTCTCAACACATGCTGATTTCTAGAAATTAATTTTAGCGAAATTATAGCTTTATGAGTGATTTTTGATTGTTTTTCTAAACATGATTTGCTTGAAGCAGTAGTTAATTAAATAAAATTCCCATTGCAACATAAACTAGTATGCGTAATTAAATACAATTGTTAAACACCTCTTGTGATAAATTAAATAATTGAAGGATATAAATCAAATTCAGTCAACTAAATATTACGCGCATCTTATTTACGATCCAACTGGGTCGCTGTGACCTAATGATAAAGTTTCGACATCGAGGCTCGTATTTACTAAAGATATATCGAATATAATGTCCTAGTGTATGTTAAATCTTGTTATGCGTTAGCGGGTCAAATGTACTCCCGTTGGCGTGATGCGGGTGTTTCGAGATGAGGATGCCAGCTCAGATGACGTCTTCCTCATTTGACTAGGGTTCAGAATAACGCAGTCAATACTAAAGTATCCCATGTGGTGTTTCCAAATGGGTCTTTAAAATAATTATACTTACTTCCAAATTACAAATGTAAGAATTATAGTAATATTAGCTTTTATAAGAACAAGCTAATGCAAGCAGAACATTTCCGTTTCATCGGTCATTACTTCACTCAAAAATTAGTTCAGCAAAGATTTCCAATGCCGGTCAAAGTTGTTTACGGGTAGGTTCTGTAATTTTGTTAGAATTAAATCATAAGTGGTAACGCAGAAGCCCTGTTACAAGCCAAAAATGAAATATTATTTCTTCTTACTTCTATACTCTAAGCATCCTGTCAAAACTGTCTCACATAAATTGTTTTGAAGACAATAAGCCGGCATTTTCAGAGCTTTATGAGAAATAAGAAAGGGAAATATTTTTAAATCAAGTTAATTACAAATATTAATTCGGGCCATAAGCTAAACATTTGCTCGTGCATAGAGGGGGGGGGGTGCATTGAAAGATGTTGGAAATACTTTTAAATAGAATTTATATATTTTGAGATTTTTCCTACAGTGTGGAGCATACAACATATGTGGAAGTGACTACTACCACTTACACTTATATTTTTGTTTATTCTTTTAGTTTCAGTGTCTAAGTGAGGGTTTAATAGTTTCGATAGATTTTATGAACTCTCTATAAAGAAGATAAAATTTCCAAATTGAACTTGAATGTTTTGGGTTAGATCTTGTAGGATGAAATGGAAAACGAAATCGTATGATGAGGATGATACTTGGGTCGGTATATACCATGTATATTACATCTGAGGACATTGACCTAATAGCGTTTGAAATTTCGGAATGTTCATGCAAATATGTATACGATCTTCGATCCCTATGTTGAGCCATCGCAGTGAACCATCTCACAGCTTTCAAGACCTAAAGATATATGCATACAGGGTGTTTTTAAAACCATGAGATAAATTTTCAGGATATAACTTGGGAAAACTTGCGTCAGATTCGAATTGTTTTTCTCCAGTTTCTTACTCTCATTCATCCACTGGGGAAGCAGGGCAAGAACAATTAAACCCTGTAAGGGGATGGAGAGAAGTATGAAGGACAAACTCGTTGCACCCATTTGACGTTTTATTTATTTATTTATTTTTAAATTTTGATTGCTAAAAATAACTACAAAAGAAGTAGATACATTTTTGGAGGAAATTCAACATAAAACAATTATAAACATTCAAAACAGTTTTTTTTAGTGTTTTTTTTAAAGATTTTATTTTTGTGTGATTTATTTTGCGTGATTTTTTAAATGCAATGTATTAATTCCAACGATGTTGGCATCATAACAGAGTTGTAATTTTTCCTATTAGTTACATATGTACACTTGTATAATGTGTATGATATAAAATGTATGCACATATTAAGTCAAGTAATTCCATTATTCCAAAATAAAACAAATAATACATTCAAAAAATAAATCAACTCTAATATCTTGAATTGATAAAAGTTATTTTTGAATCAGTTCATCACAAGAAGATGCACATTTTGAATTTCGAGGAGGAGTATTAAACTATATGCATTTTGAAAATTTGTCCATGTTTAAAATAAGAAATTAAATTTAAAAAAATATTTCATGTGTGATTTAATTATTTTATAATTTTGTAAATTTTCTACACATTTTCTAAGCGAAACTTTTTTCATGCCGTCTCCTTTCACCTCATAATTTTTTTTCTTTAACATGTTGAAAAAATTATTTGTTATATCTATTTAAAAAGTTCCGGAACATATTTTATACGTTTCCTTTTATGCGGGGCCTGTCTATCACATAAAAACAGGTTTGATTTTTCGGAGAAATAAACAAGTCCTTGCATTAGGCCAATAATTATCCATCGAATTACTTTTCCGAGTGCAAAGAATTAAAATCTCATATAATAGTACACAATACTCGGAGAAAATTGGAATGCTACCTCGACATTCATCGAGCTACCAAGCATGCTCACATAGATTATTTTTTTTTACCAAGTACTATTTTAAAGACGTTATAAAAATGTTTATAATATATCGAAACAACCGCACGGCGAATTACATCAGTATTTATTACAATAACCTTTTTAATCAGAAAATCACTTGACTATTTCTTTCTACTTTATTGAGGAAATTTCTGATTATCAAATTATGCATAATAGAAGTCTTTGAAATTAAACGAAGCTAATATTGTGGTGAGCCAGATAATCTCTCATGGTGCCTATTTAATAGTAACCTATTAAGAATATAATGATATTAATATTGTCGAAACACTATCCAATTATTTAACACAGATCATATTTGAAGACCTCCAATTTATACTAATCTCTGTTGTGAGAAATTAATCCATGAACTCGGAAAATAGTGGCACATATTTTTCTATATTTTATAATTAAGGGGCATTCCGCATGCTTGAGAATTTTTCGTATCTAGATATAATTACCCATCCATCAAAATCAATGCAGGCAAAATTATCGCCACAGCGAGTATTAATAAATTCCCTCACCAATTTGCTAATGGATTGCGAGTTCAGCATTGAACTGAATGCTTGTCTGTGGCAGCTGTTCGTGGCTAACCACCTAACTTCTTTAGTTGAATAATAATTACTTAGAAATTAGAAGCGATTAGAAGAGAATTAGTTACCATTAATTAGACGAATGTTGGAACAGTCAGCATTTGAAATCGAAATCGACATTACTAATGTACTTTACACCCCCTTCCCCTTTCCATTTGTTTGAATACTATTTCGAAAACACTAGAATGTATTTTACTCCACTGATTGACTCCATCGAGTTGGTATTACCAGTTTTCCAGAACTTATAAATGACAGAAAGCTGACATTTGTAGAGGCATTAGTGTAGAGAACAGGACAGATTATGATAATATTGTTACAAAGAACTGTTTGTTCGAAAATGGCTTTAAGTCTTTTTACTCCTAATAGCCAGGCTTTTAGCTTTTAGCTAAACATCCAAAATGATGGGAGATGTTTGCAGAAAAAGAGTAAATACTACTTTATTTGCTTAAATCTCGCATGACGAATAATACAAATTACTAATGCTTAGAGTGTAAGGAATTTTAGTATAATCAGCAATATTATATGTAAAGTTTAATGAGTAAATATAGAATAAAGTATCGTTTACAAAGAGGATTTCTGCATTTGAATAAAAGTTGAAAATAATTACTGTTTTAAGTGCATGTTAAATAAAAAAACGCATTTAACATGCTAAAAGCTGTACTAGCTAACATTCTGATGAATATTATATGAATTTCTGTTTGTTTCATTTGTATAGCTATTTTCCATGTAGATATAGATTCTATCCCACTTCTGAATATAAAATCATTTATAGAAATATGGAAAGTGATTTAGTTAAATAGAAGCATGCTTATCTATTGTATGCCAAAACTCCATTATATCCTTTCATCAAAAAATACTGTGAATATGGTAATGTGAATACATTATGAAAGGGAGAGTTGTTTTAAAATTCTTTAATTACAACAAATTTATTTTAATTAGAATGAATTTAATTTTATGTGGAAACTTTAACTGTAGTATGTTTGCATTTTTATCCGCAGCCAGTTTAATATTTGTATAAGACAATCGAAGTTGAAAGTTTCGCTGCTTAGTTATAAATATATTTAAAACAGGATATTATGTAGAAATAAATACAAAAAAAGAATATTTTATATTTTCATATCATATTTGTGCAGGAATATATAAATATGAATAATATAAAGCACATCGCATAAATGATAAGGAAAAATAAGGGGGGGGTTATAGACAATAAAAAATATAAATAACCTTGAATAATCATTTCTTCTATAGTAATAAATTTATCAGTGCTTGTCTCTTTCGGTTTTACTTTAAAAATTTCAACTCTTTTTCAACGAATACCTATATTTGCAATGTATTAAATGAGTATCATCTGCGAATTCTTTGATCAGTGAAAACTTTTGACTCGCTATGTTAACTTTGATTTCTTAGTATTAGAAGGTAGCCTGTTTTTCTAATTCCAACCAGCATATTTAAAAAAAACTCCTTTAAGTACTTGAACCAAAAAGATTTTAAATTGTCTTATTTTGATACTTTTATTCTTTAAAGTAGCTAAAATTTAATCTCTTAAAATTGCTACTATGAATGTATTTCTGTTATGACCAGTGGAATTTTAGAGAGATGAATCACATAATCTTTATAATCTATGCGCTGATACTAAAAGTGTTTTTCATCCGTATTCATCAGAGTGATTATTAGCTTGAAACCTCTTATGGCTTTAATTAGGTTAAAATACAAAACTCGTTTGGCTTAAATACAAAACTTTTCGATTTAGAAATACATATACATAGAGAAATGAATCAAAGAAATCTTTATACTCCAAGAGTTGATACTAAAAGTGTTTTTCATCCGGATTTTTCAAAGAAATTATTAGCTTGGAACCTCTTATGGTTTTAATTAGGTTAAAATACAAAACTGTTCTGGTTTAAATACAAACGCACTTCGACTTAGAAGTACTTAAGATTTCTTAAATGATTTCTTGGATTTTTTAGAGATGAATAAAAGTTATCTTTATATTCCAAGAGTTGATACTAAAAGTTTCTTTCATCCGGATTTTTCAGAGTAATTATTTGCTTATAACATCTTATGGTTTTAATTAGGTTAAAATACAAAACTCTTTTGGTTTAAATACAAAAACTCTTCGACTTAGATATACATATATATAGAGAAATGAATCAAAGAAATCTTTATAATCCAAGAGTTGATATTGAAAGTGTTTTTCTTCCGGATTCTTTAGAGTAATTATTAGCTTTAAAATTCCTATGGTTTTAATGAGGTTAAAACCTCTTTTGATTTAAATACAAAAACTCATCAACTTAGAAATGCATATATTTTGCATTTTCTTATATACATATAGAACATTTAGACGAAAGCGGATAAACAGGTGCAGAAACAAATATAAAAAAATGTGCACACATTATTGCTGCTATAAAATAAGAACAGATTTTAAAAATAAAATAAAATTAGACGAACAAAACCGAAAACATTATTATGGTATAATGTTTAGAAAAATGGCCGATTGCATATTAAGGGTACAGAACCGCTGCGCTTACTGATATATTGACAAAATTACAAGAAATTTATAACATATATAAGTTGTTTAATATTTATGAAAAGTAATAATGCACCTGGCTTTGAAATCAAAAACTTCAGGCCGATTATGGTTAAAGTAACATTTTAAAAGTTGTAATCTCTCGGTAGGTATTTTTTTCTGCACTTTTAATGTAGTTGAGGTCACAGTTTCGGATTAAAGATTCGAATAACCTTTGTAAAACAATGTAAATAGTTCACATCTTTCTCATATACTGTATAATAAAGGTCTTACTCCAAAGAACGCCTTGGATGGCATTGGTATACAAAAGTTATGAAATATTGACCTTTGGCGTGAATTTAGCATTTTTACTGTATCTGTTCGTATTCTGGGATCCAAACTGCTTAACAATATCCGAAAATTGAATTTCTGTTTGTGACGTATTTTTGCCAATCAAATTAAACAAAAAATTGATACAGAATCATATTTATAGTCACAAAATCAGACAATAAATTTAATGTATTGAAGGCGTTCCCTTTTTGAGTTATCTTGTTTATATGTTTCTGAAAATAAAGACCGAAAATACAGTTTCTAGAAGTACAAATCGACAAACAGTAAGTCCCTCTTACGATTTGGCACCAAATTTAATAAGTATCTAAACATTAGATGTTAAACTTGAGTTCCATATTTTATGCATCTCATCATTTCCGTTTAATCCTCATGATTTTGTTCTTATCGTCAACAAAACATCGTTATTTTATTGTAATTTATATATTGTAGCTGCCAGACAGACAGATTTCCATTGAAACTATTTTGCTCAAAATATGATAAAAATCTACAAATATAGTGTAAAATTCGAATACCAAATTTCATCCGCCTAGATCTAACTGATTCTGAGTTATCTTTATCACAAACAGGCAGACATATGAAAATTGCCAAAAATGTGTTTTTCGAACTCAGGGACGTCTGAAATGAAGAAACTCATTAAAATTTCGAGCTCAATATTTTTGACGACCGTATTCATTTTCTCTACACATCGTTTATGAGGAAGTAACAAGAAATCATGAAATTGTCAGAAAAAAAAAACTTTATTAAATTACAGTTGTTCTTTCTTTATTTTTTACAGCTGTTCGTTACAGTTGTACATTCTTTATTAAATTACAGTTGTATGTTTAGGTATCTTACTGCCGGTAAGATGCTGTACAAAAGTTCTTTCATTTATATTATTGGTTAGTTATATCCTTTTTTATATTATCCTAGTATCCTTTTATTTAGATTCATTCTTGATTAAATTTAAAAATAATTAACAAATAAATTAATGAATTAATCCAAAGAAATAAGAAGTCATGGAATTACAAATGAAAAAAATATTTTATTTTTAGGTAAGACGATTTGAAGTCTATTCTAAACAAAGAGAATGGACTGTTAAGTCAATCTTATCCTTATCTGCCCGCTATTTTTCTGTAAAAGAGACGAGCCCCATTTCACAACTCCTCTTTTTGACGAATAGTATTTTCTTTGAATAATAACACATCTTTGCGATATGATATCCTATAAAACCTGCGTCAGTTTTTTATACATGGAAGAGTCTTAAGAGTCAGAATATTTTCCAGAAATATTCAGACAGTTGTTATTTTTTCTCCTCGTCATACGTCGATTTATTTTTTCTATAGTGACAAAAATAAACTAGATTTTTTTTCTCGCCGAAGAATTTTCTAGTTTTGTGAAATACCGTCGCAAAAAGCAAACAGAATATGAACGAACACCTTTTTTTCACGTTCTACGGTTTTTGTATGTGTGTGTGTAAAAATAAAAAAATTCTGCAGGGGGAAAAATATGTTCTGTGGATATTGAAATATACTCTGTATCATTGGGCTCGAATATAATTTTTTTTATCTTCTTCTTTTTGCTAAAAGTGGGAAAAATGAAATAAGATTTGAGATAAGCTTCTATGTAGATCTTCGAAACTCAACAATAACAAGGCGGTTCGAATTCTGATAGCTAACCCAGGATCTTTTTTTTCAGTAAGCATATATTTTGCTCTCTGCATGAGGATGCTTTTTTTATTGCTACATAATAGATGCAGTTCATAACGAATTTGCTGTAGGTGGTGTTGTATCAAACTATTTAGGAAAAATTCATTGTATGTTTATTGGTGTAACTTCAACGAGGTGAGTTATTTTTTGTTTTAAAATCTTTTAAAATGATAATATTAAAAGCTTCATAATTCAACAAGCTTTATTTTTAGCAGTTAAGAAAGTTTATTGAATAAAATGTTAACATGTGAAGACAATTTTATTAAATAAGATGGATTGAATGACATGTATACAAGTTTAAATTTCTCTCTTTCTTTTGTTTTGTTTTGCAATTATTTTCTTCAATGGCGGTTTACCACAGAAATTCATGTGGTCGCTATATGCTTTGGGAATGCTGGGAATGTTAAAAAATATTTTATGCACGTCGAATTGATATGTTGACATTGAATTTATGACTTCGTCATCTTCTTCCAACGGTAAATCCCTCATCGCTAAAAGGTCCCTCTCTTTCTTTAATAAAATGAATAAACGAAAGTAAATGGCTAAAATAAAAATTGGCGGAAATAAGCTCTAATGTGACATTTGTGTATTTAAACTATTCCGGATCAGACAAGAAATATGAATATGTTCTATACAGAACTATATAAATACAATCATAACTGACTACTCCATCCCCTCATGCAGTACACGGAAAAATCTGAATGACAGTAATGCCGCAATAGTATTAACATTGAATCCTTAGGATCATCATCCGTAATGGTTCAACCCCTCCCGTAGGTGGGACATCGCGTCGTCGTAGATATAGCCAAACTACACCATTTTTGCACTCACCAGAGGAGCAAGAAGGAAGCATGTAAGAAATGTCTACTCCCTTATCTAATTTGCTCTCATAGGGTAACAGAAGTAGATAATCACAACTTGACTTTTCCGATTTTTCCTGAGGAGCATGATAAGATCTGAATAATCAGACCGCCGCGACATCATTGGCGGGAACTGAGGATGAGTCCTAAGTGCCATCCCCGGACACGGTACAACCCCTCCCGTGGGAGATATGTCCTGTCATCCATAGGGGTAACTGATCCCACACCATTTCCATATTAATTCAAGTGGCAAGAATCAACTGCCACATCAAAATATTCTCATCTTCATATATAAGGTTTCTCCGTTGGGTGTAGTAGAATTAGAAAAGAATAAAACCATTATGTTCCTTTGATGATGTGTTCAATGTACCCACGACGCCTTGGTCAGCTGAATGCTTTACACTGGAAACTTACAAAGCGGTTTTCTGTGGTGGAGAAGATTTTATTGCCATGTTTTGTTCTAACGAGGTGACTAAACACGTTTGGTTCAACTTCCAAACTAGTCGTGACTGAAGGAGTGCTGATAATTCGCGCAAGCTGTCAGATCTGAGTCAATTTTTCATATTTTCGTTTTTCTCTGAAGATATTGAATGCTGATGTTAAAGATGTAGATGCCTGAAATCATCTTTGCTCTGATTGAAATCGCATTGACAGATTTCTTAATTACAGCTTTGTAAAGTATGCCCACCTCAATAATAGGCAGAAGAATTTTATACTTTTCCCATCTCCAAAGAATTGTTAAAGTATAAGGAATGAGGAATGACATTTTTAAATTATAAAGACAAGATTTGGCAAAGTTAGACGAGTTTCACAGGCATTTTTTTTGGGGGGGATGGAAATACAAACAAATATAAAAGAATACCAATACTGAAACAAGTGATATCTACATGCATATTCATCTCTTTAAAACTTGGAACGATAAATAAGCAATAATGGATAATTTTTTATCAATCTATACAAAATAAAAGCAGCAGCAGTTTTGTTAATAGTAAAATAATTCTTATCGGAAAACTAAATTACTTATCTAATTTGTCAAGATTAAGAAGCAAATAATATATTAAATTAAAGCGCAAATGTTATCTTAATTTAAACAATTATGAATCTTTATTCAGTGGTTATTCATCAACATTAAAACTTGTCCCTGGATTGTCATGGCATTATTATACAAAATTTAATTTGCTTAGAATGAGTTTTATTCTCTATTAAGAAAAGCAGACTTTTTAAAATTTTCTTATTCCATAATTAATCGTCTTATTTCAAAGTATTTCATTTACTGTAGGAAAAAGAGGAATGTATCAAATCTTATTGACCCCTGATATATTGAAGAGATTTCAGATGCTTAGTAGGCAGCATTTTATTGGTGGGCGTTATTTCTCCCATTACCAATTAGTAACACGAGCGGAAAGAATTTTGCGAATGTTCCAAACTGCATAAAGAGCTATTTTCATGTTAGAATAAGCCAACTATACTCCGCGAACTGTAATTCTGATTATCGGAAATAAGAATGGATTTATATACAAATAAAAATATTGGTACACTGGTTCTTCAAAATCAAAAGTAAGAAAAGCGGCATTTTAAATATTTTTAATGTTTCTGAATATTTCGTAAAGTCTTAGCTTGATGTCTTTTGTTATCATTTTTTGCATGTAGTAAAATTATAGTGTAGTATTTTAATACCAAAATATTTATTTTCCTGTCCTTCTTCACACCTTCATTTCATTTTTTGTAATCTTTTGCAGTGTAATTACTTTTCTCCCGTTCAAATATATTTCTTTAATTTTGCTTTCTATATAAAAGAAAGAACATGTGAATCAATTATATTTAGGATACCAGAATAATCTGCGGTATAGGTTTGTTTAGTTATATTAAATTTCAAACTCTTTTATTCTAATTTATAATTATATAATTAGTCTTTTAATTCTAATTTATAATTAGTCTTTTTATTCTAATTTATAATTTATAATAGAATTTTTTAAGAGCGGATATTTTATATAGAGAAAAATAGAGTAAAAATATTAATATTCTTTAAGTATTATCTTGAGTTATTTCAAATTTTTATTTTTTGAAACTTTCTTTTGAGAGACAATTTTATCATTTCTTTTTTTTTCTCTGAATTATTAATACAATATGCCAGTTAATTCTTTAGGACTAAAAGATTTGACATTATTTATTTCTGCTGGAAGTGCGGAAGGAATGTAAAATGTAAATTTTAGTCTTCTATTAATAATAAAATTCATTGCAATTTAGAAATAAATTGCAGATAATTAACTCAATTTCCAATTTTTAATTGAATAGGTTGCCTTTTAAGACTTAAATGTAGAACAGCAAAAAATATATGTAATTAATAAGTAATTGACTTATTAATTACTGTTGCTCACCACAAAAATTTTATTACTTTGACAGTATTATGTTTAAAACCTCTATATAGAAACTTTATTATTTTATCACTTTATTATTTTATATTAAAAATTATATATAGACGAAATAATAATAATAAATAGCAGCAAGAATACGTATTTTTTATTTATTTTAAATACATATATTGTTTAGTAAATAAAAAGGTTCTTGTTTGCATACATTCTAAATTAAAAAAACAAACAACTTGTATGCCGTTTAAAAAAAGGGGAAATGGTCTTATTAATCAGAAACTTATCTATGAATTATAATAAATGTGTATTAGCCGCTTTTGGCGACCAGTTTGCGTTTCAAACATCGCTTTACTAAATTTGTTGATTGCAAAGGCGGAGTCACGTGAGAATATGATATTTTTCTGCCGGATTCATACCGGACATTAAAAAATAATATTCACGTAAATAAGTTGAAATTTACAATATAGCAGATTTCAATTTTTTTAATTAATTTTTTTCGGTTCATCGATTGAATATAATTTTTAACTATCATTTTTGATTTAAAAGTTTTTATATTATTCTTTTGATTATGAAAAGAACAAAATACAAGCATCTGTAGGGATTTTAAAGACTAAAATTTCAGATTAAACCATAAAATATTGTAATTTTGGTCTGATTAAAAAAAATATTTTTATTAATATTTAAATTTCGAAAGTCAGGTGAGAAAAGTCTATTATGTTTATTTAAATAAGATCAGTTTTGTACTTACTTTATGGCATAAATAAAAATGAGCTCATGAAATAAATTTTATAAAAATTTGAAATGCAATTTTTTTAACTAAAATCATTTTAAATAAACCAAAAATGTTCTACATTTAAAATTAATTATCAAAAGCTATTTTTCTCATTTTCCTTTCATTATTTTCTAGAAACTGTTGATGGAAAGTATACTCATATATATTTATAATATAAGGTTCCGATGCAATTAAGTAAATATTTTCCTTCTCAATGTAAAATTTTCCAATCAAATAATCTACTCATTAAGAAATGTTTTTGTAATTATGATTTTTCAAGCTCAAAAGAAAAAAATCTCTAAATTACAACCAATTCTAATTAACTCGATCTGAACACTTTCGTTGCACTTCATTTCATTCCAGTGAAATCAAAATTCTATTCCAAGAACGAATTCCTGAATAAATTATTTGCGCTACAGCGTCTAAAAATTCATTTCGTTCCAAAATCTTTGGCAAATCTATTTTTGAACTCAACAATTCCATACACGAATCTAAATTAATTGAATGTTCGAAATCACATTTCTGTGATGATATTTGTGCCCCCTCAATTAGCATTCAAAAGATTCCTCCGTTGGAATCAATTTTCTCGGAACAAAATGCGATTCGTTAGGTTTCAATTCATCTAAATCGCATAGATGTTGCTCGCCTAATCAACAGAAGCAAGGTATTGCCTTCTAAAAAAACGTTCTATTTCTTTTAACACGGCAAATAAATTAGCATGACAAAAAGCTTTACGGAGAAATTTGCTTCGAAGTGTTTTTCGATTCATTTCAGAAGATATTGAAGAATTCTTTCAATTCCTTTGCTTTAAAGAAGCGCGTATAATTTGATTAAAACAATCTTCAAAGGTTCACTGGTTCACTCGTATTTTTTATGAAATGGATTAGATTACTGCAGACTATTCTTTTTCAGATGTATTATAAGAAATTCACTCGTGTGGTATCATCTTTCACATAAAATTTTATATTTTTTTATGCAGTTTTATTTAACTCGACTTGTTTTATGATAGATGCTAGTTAATTTTCACATACATCTTGGTATCCTGTATTTTCGAAAATTTCTGTTGGTGTCACATGGAGAAATTGTTTCTGGTTACTTTTTTGTAATTAGTTGTTGTCCATTCCATGATTATTTTGTTTAAATACTCTATTAAATATTTGAGAATGGAATTAGTCTATGATTTGATTAAAAGAATCTTCAAAGGTTCACTCTTTTTTTGTTACATATGTTTGATTGCTACAAATTATTCTTTTTTCAGACGTATAATAAGAAATTGACGCTGTGGTATCATTTTTCACACAAAATTTTATGTTTCTTATGCACTTTTATTTAACTTGACTCGTAGTTCAATGGATAGTTTTCACATCCTGACACCCTATATTTTCAAAATTATTTTGTAAGCCTGAAATAGAGAAATTGTTTCTGTATATTTTTTTGCAATTAGTCGTAATTCATTACTGAATCATTTTTGTTTTAAATATCTCATTAAAATTTGAGCTCCTGATGGAATATTTGCACAGATAATTTAGATCAAAATAAAGAAAACATCGCATTATGTTGTCAGGATATTTTATATAATTTTTTTAAGGCTGGAATATGAAATGATGGGTTCAGTCCAAAAAATGAAGGGATAAATAGAAAGTTATTAGAAAATAATAAAGAAGGCTGTCACATTTGATGACTAACAAAAGATGACAACTTGGCGCATATGTTCGCCATGATCCGATTCTTCTGTCTGATCAATAAAGGGCAGGGCCGTAGGAAGTTATCACTCGAAGAAGCAGAGAGAAGAAAATGGGAATGAATGCGAAACAGCGAGCAGAGGTATCGAAAGTTATATATATATATATATATATATATATTAATTTTCAACTTTTATAGCTGGCAAAAAAGTTTCGGAGCTCGAACGATTTTGAGATTAAAAAAAAAGAAAAACCCATCGTTTTCTAAATTTCAAAGCCTGCGTAATCCAATAGTCATGTCATTGTTTCAAATCGGTAAAAACTGGTTAATGACTTAGATTAATTAAGATAAATAACGATTTAAAAGTAATAATGTTCTCGAATGATAACATGAAATTTGCGATAGTAGATTTCAATTTTTTATAAAGTTGTTTTCTACACACATTTTTATTTTTTCTTGACTTTTCTTTGTAATCATCTAATATGCTTTAAAGTAATGGCGTTAAGTTTAAATCTGAAATATTTAGTTAATAAGCTATATCTTGACGGTTACGATTAAAAATCATATCTTATTAGTTCTGTTGAAGAATATTTACTTATTTCACGAAAATCAATGCTAGCAACCATTCAGTCATTAGAAGGATATCTTTCATAAGCACCTATTTAATATCCTTTCAAAAGTCGTATTTAAAGTGCATTGTTTTTCATTACAGCGATGGTCCACTCTCATTATTTATTTATATTTCAATTGACTCTAATTTAAAATCAAAAGGAAAAAAAATGTCTATAGGACATGAAATTATTTTTTCAGCGAATGCTTAAATTAAACGATTAAAAGCGTCAAGATGATCTGATCTTATTTTATATAAATTTTTAATCTTTTATGCTTATAAAAAAATCTTCAATTTACTCTTGCTTATAAAAAGATTTCAAGATTTTTTTTCACTTCAGTTTCGTTAAATAACCCTGAAAAATATTACTAGATTTAAATTAGTAAACACCTAAAAAGAAAAGAAAAATCTAATCTTTAAACAATAGTTCCAAGTTTGGTTATTACCAGAAAACATTTCATTTTGATTTACCAGAAAACATTGAAATGTTTGCTTTTAGAATCAACAGAAAATGAAAGATTTAAATGTTTCCAAAGAGAAATATATTTATACGGAAAATCTAATCCCTCTGAAAAATGTTTATAACAAAGAAAAAGACATTTACCGAAAAAGGAAAAAGAAACAACATTTGAATTCCTGATATTATAAAAGTTTTCCTTACTCTAGCATATAAGGTGAAATTTTGGAAGGGATTTTAAAATGTGTATCTTTTAATAGTAAAATGCCGTTTCATTATATTCGTAAAATATAAAAATGAGAAATTTTATATTATTTATTTATTAAAAATCTAGAGAGCAAATTTGGACAGACTTTCAGGATAATTAATAACTCTATGATTAATAATTGAACATCAGACAGATCTTTTATTTCAGAAAATTCACGTAATTAATATTTATCCTATGTCTGGACGACATATACTTTAAAAATAAGAATTCTTTCTAAGCAAAACAAATAAATTTAGCTTTTTCAAAGAAAAAAAGATTCGTGGGCTGTTTCTACATATCACGTATAAACTTATTCTTACTATTCAAGTAACTGAAATATTTTATTTTAAAAATAATGGAAAAATTGACAATATAGGGGAGAATAAATTCATTAAAAGAATAATCCATACTTTCCTCTCGACAGGATGTTTCAAAACTCATATAATCATATTAGGATTTGATAGAATACTTCAACACAGACACTTTCCTTTCTATAGGATGTTTCAAAACTCATATAATCATATTAGGATTTGATAGAATACTTCAACACAGGCACTTCACTTTCTACAGGATGTTTCAAAACTCATATAATCATATTAGGATTTGAATAGAATACTTCAACACAGGCACTTCACTTTCTATAGGATGTTTCAAAATTCATATAATCATATTAGGATTTGATAGAATACTTCAACACATGCACAAATCGATGTACAAAATATGTTAAAAACTCAACCTGTGAAATTCCAGAGGCCATTTTTCAGAGTTCTGCTCCATATAATCTTGTGAACACGATAACTAGAGTTATTTTAATTTGATTAGAAGTGGTAAATAACATGTTGTAAATAGAGTGATAATCCCAACCGAATTATCCGGCTATCCAACTCAAAGGAGGAAATTGTGAGAGCTGAATTTTAATTTCCCCATAATTTCCTTACCACTTATTTTTTCAAATGCTAACTTTGATTGCTTCTTAACCTAAGTTTGTGACAACTCGTCAGAAGTCCGTCTTCAGATGCACTGTTTTCAACCTCTTTCATTCTCCAAAATTACAGATGTAACTGGCGAAGAAGAAAGAAATCTTCTGTTCTTTCCTTATTTAAAAATCCCGTTTTATTTTTCTAAGCTCTAAGAATTATTGTTAAAATGTTGGAAAATTATTCAAAAAAATTTCATTTCAAAAATTGATGAGGAAATGTTTTATCCAGTTTAGATAGCCTTTCTATCTTTAGTAATCTAATATATAAAAAAGAATTTTTGTTTGTTCGTACCTTAAGCGCTGCCGTACCGTTCAACCGATTGTTATGAAACTTGGTCAACTTATTGCTTGTACCAACACGAAGATTATATTTTTAAACTGACAATTAACAAAAGACAAACAGTAAACGACAAATGCACATGTCATTCGGAGTTATTCACAAATATATCAAACAAAATAAGATTAGTATCATTGATGCCAATCAATGGGAGTGAAATAAAATCGAAAATATTTAGTGCAAGCGTTATTATTATTTTTTTTGTCTTCTCATTGTTGTCAACTATTTTAAATTTCAAACGATACTTCCAAAATTATTTCTTCTGTGGCAGCAACGGGTACTAGCTAGTGATAAATATTTGCAAACCCCTAAACCTTATCCCTTTTAATTAAATGGCCCAGGAATAAACTTCGCCTCTTAAAACACATTATTCGCCAAATCGAATCAAAGTTCACTCATTTTCGTATTCACAAGATAACAGGAGACAAAAAGATGTAAAACGCTGTTTACTGAGACGCAGACTGAGCTTTGAACATACGATGTAAATTAAATTTTACTTGCCACCTTCTAACATTACTGTCATTAGTTTCGAAACATACTGTATAATTGATAAACGGAATTCTTGCATATTTCAATACTATTTCATAATTTTCTATATAGAAAGGCTATAAAGATGTCATATAAATGATTTGAAGAGAATTTTTAGTTTTGTATTTTAAATTAACAGGCTGGATGTGAGACAGACATCAAATAGGATATATTTTAAACAAATATTTTTAACAGAAAGGCGTCTCATATTGCCGTGAACTTTCAAATAAATACAAACTAGAAAATTCTCTTTCTTTTCTATGTACAAAATTTATTCTAAGCTGAGCTTCAACTTAAAATATATTCTGTACAGATACAACACAACAGAAAATTGCTTGAAGAGATAAAACAAATAAATTCGGTACAGATAAAAATAAAGAATATAGAAAACATTCTTTCTAAACTTTTGCATGTAAAAGGTTCTCAGGCAAAAATAAAACTATTCGTCTTTGTGAGAGTTATTCAAACAATAAAATCTTCACAATGTTTCCAGGCAACAAGAAATCACCAGTCTGATTCTAGGACTATCATTCTGTCTACTGCGTATGATCATACAAAAGAGAAACAGAGAAATTACTATTCGTGCATTTACGTATAAAATATGACCTTTAAAAATTCTAGAATAAGTCTCTTAGTTCTATATTTTGTTATATTGCGCACAATAACGGCATGAGAATATCTGAAGCACAAATAGGCAACAGGCGACAGAATTTTTGACGGATTGAAATGCATCTAAGAAGAATAAACTCTACTAATAATAAAGAAAACCGCTCGAGTGTGTGTATGTGATTACGTACTACATATCAGACCGTTTGATGTAGAAATACCTTGTTTTTGCACAAGTGAACTTTAGAGAGTTGATTATACATCTCAAAGTGATATGATTTTTGAAATTTTCATGAGAAATTTTTTATTAAGAATTAAATATGATTTTACTAATTTTCCGCTCAGACATGAAATTATAAATACAGAGAGATGGTTTTTACACCATTTATCTTTATAATAATATCAATTGTCTCATTCAAATTTTCACTGTATTTTAACTCATACTCACTTGCATAATTATATAAAATGAGATGAAAACAAGACAAATCAGTGCCGCTGATGCAAATTTGCAACTCCAAAATTTCACGTAATTTTTCAATTAAAATTTGAAGACAATTGCTCCTAGGTGTGTGTTCTCAGCCTCCAAAATATTTTTATAGTTCTAAATTAAACAATCTATTTTGGCCTATAAAACACCAGCACACAAGGGTACTGTTCGTTTCAGTATTCAGAGACGACCACTATTTGACGATTCTATCTCATTAAGAGGAGAGACGCGGGAATATGAGAGAATTTCAAAAATTCTTCTTCATTCATTGACCTTGATTTTCACCCTATTAGAAACTTTTTTGTTCAATTTTTTTCACGTTTTATGGGAATATCGTATCGTTTCTGACCGCATTATTTTAATTCAGTTCGTGAGTAATTCGTGAGTTTATTTTATTGTTAAATGAAAACATCTCCACCTTTCATCATTCCTCTCATCCTAGCGCAAAGTATTTTAGAATCCGCTATCAAACAATAAATAATACATACTATTCGTTTCAGTATCCTGAGACGACCACTTTTTCAACGATTCTGTCTCACTAAGGAGAGAGACGCAGAAAGATGTGTGCATTTCCGGAATTTACTTTATTGTTAAATATAAGCCTCCTCTCCTTTAATCTTTCCTCTAATCTCTATTTTGCCGAATTAAACCCATCCTAACGTATGCGCTAAACCGCGGAGGGTTTAGAATCCGTTGACAAACAATATCAATCTTTTATCAGAGATTTGATTGCGTGATTTTCTTCCATTGTTATAATAATGATTTTGTTTATCATCTGCTCTGTTTGATAGGAATAGGAACAGAGAAACGTATAATAAGAACTACCCATAATGTTACTCTTTTTATGACATTATAAAGTTATTGGTGTAAACCCCCAATAGAAACACACATGCATATAATAAATGTGACAAGCGTGCGCATTTAAAAATATCATAGCTTTAATGTCTAACACAATTTGATGCTTTGAATTACTTTATCATCAAAAACATCAAGCTCGTCATAAGAAATTAAATTGAGATTAAGCACCACCAATATTACCGGTGGATCAATAGGTCGCGAAAGACGGATAAATATGGAAAAATATTACAATAAAAAAACATGGAAAATAAAGAAATACATTTTTAATATAAGTTGAGGCTTTGATTACATTCCGGTTAGATTTTTAGTTTAGTTAGATTAGGTTCGGCTTTTTAAGCAACACTTGGGCTATTTCGTTATTGACCTCGTAACTTCTGAATCACGATCAGATGACGACGATGACACCTGAGCTGGCACCTCCTCTCCAAACTTCCACCCCACCCCAGAGAGAAGACGTTCGGTCTCGATGATTCAAATATGCACTAAACCCGTTTGCAAGACTGTTCTTCAGTGGAAATGGGTCTCGAACTTTAAATTCCCCATGTCAGAAATCGAGACCTTGCTAATAGGCCATGGTAGTCCTGGTTTCCTTTCGAAATGTTCCATATTTAATGAATGTTTGATGATTTTATTTTTAATGATAATTATTATGATTTTTTTTTGTCAAACGTTTTGCAGTACTTCAAGTTTTTCACAATTCTTGTAATGTCTTCCAATCAATTTTTGATATAAATATTATTTCTCTTTTTTAGTGTATTAATAAAACTGTGGTCATTGCATTTTTTATTCATATTAATTTCTACATTTTCTCTTAAACGTATTTCACGTTTTAGCATTATTAGTTATTAGAGAATATTGCGATAAATATTCTTTCAAATACTACTATAAAAAATTGTATCATTTCTTCGCCTTTAATCTTTGCTGACATGGCAATGAAAACTCAAATGCCAAAATTTATGACTTATTTTGATTTAAATATTATTTCTCCTCTTTAGTGCAATAATAGAAATGTAGTTGTTACTTTTCTTATTCATACCAATTTCTACTTTTTGTTTTATATGCAAATATTATTTCTCCTCTTTGCTTTATATATATATATTTCTTCTTTTTGTCTTAATCGCATTTCAAATTTTATTATTACAACTATTATAGAATATTGAGATAAATAATCTTTCAAATTCACCATAAAAAATTCAATCATTTCTCCGCTTTTAAGCTTTGTGGACATGCCAATGAAAATTCAAATGCCAAAATTGATGTGACTAATTTTGATTTAAATATTATTTCTCCTCTTTACTTTTTTTATTTATAACAATTTCTTCTTTTTGTCTTAAGCTCATTTCAAATTTTAATATTACAACTATTATAGAATATTAAGATAAATATTCTTTGAAATTCCCCATAAAAAAATTCAATCATTTCTCCGCCTTTAAAACTTTGTTGACATGACAATGAAAACTCAAATGCCAAAATTTCGCTGTCTTCCCGGAAATAAATGGATTTGTCTACCATTATTTTCTCCCACATACATCTCTCTAGAAAGCAGTTCAAAATCATGATGGATAATGTCACGATTTTAACCACACGATTTTGACTTTGTCAGAATTTTGGTTGCTTGCCAAAACAAAGTTGGAGAAACTAAAATTCTTATTAAACGCTTCTGCTAATCCTTCAAGGAAATCTGACAGGCAATTCTGTCTTCTGAAATAATTAATTATCCTTAAAGGGGATTCTGTCAAATGTCAGATTACGTATATATAAAAAAAATAATACTGACAGACCACTTCAAGAAAAATATTTCAAATATCAATAACCCATTAAATATGTAGTCTTGCAACTACTACAAAAAAATCTATCGAATTTCGTGTCTTTACTCTTTCCTCGTAAATCGAAGTTAGTCTATTTTTAGATAAATGAATTTTGAAGTCAAATTTATGTTTAGAGGTACAATTTTTCAACATTTTGATAAATTAAACTGATACAATAAGTGTAAAAAAACACTGATGCAGTCTCCTAAAAACATTCTCACTTACCCTCCAATAAACTGGATCTTAAATGACAGAGAACGCCTTATATGTCATTGTTTTATAATAGTTACAAAATATTAAATTTTCAAGGGAATTTCACATTTTTTCTGAATCTATCATATTGGCACGTTATTTGGCGTTTAATTTTTGGCATACGCTTAATAATATCAGTAAATCGAATCTGAGTATTAAATACATTTTTCGCAACTGATTGAAAACAAAAAGTTGGCACAAAACTGTACTTGGAGCCACAAAATCTCATACCAAGTTTGGTATTTTTAAGTCTCCGCGTTTTGAATTGTTTACATTTTTCTCAAAACACAGTCTACTTGTAATTGTATTTGGCTCAAAACTTGACAAATGTCACCAGATTTTGTAATGTGTACCGAATTTCATCCACATAGACCTCTTCATTTTGTAATTATCGCGTTAACTTATCTTCGAACAGCTGGACAGATAGACTTCTTCTGAATAGAAATTCCTTAAAATTTGATTGAAATCTGCAAATTTAATGTAATGGCGGTATAGCAAATTTCATCTAGCTCAAAGCGATTTTGAGTTATCTTTATCACATGCAAAATAACGAACATTTTTCAAAGAAGTGTTTTTCTACGTATACGAGAAAATAATAATAATTATAAAAAAAATGAAAAACTGGAGAAAAATTAAAATGAAATCTACGATTGCAAATTTCAAGTTATCATGTGAGAACATTATTATTTTTAAGTCATTATTTGTCTTAATTAATTTAAGTAATTAACCAGTTTAAACCGGTTTGAAACAAACACGGGACTTCTTTATCGGTCTCTATTCCTCTCTCTCTCTCTCTCTCTCTAAATATATATATATATATATATATATATATATATATATA
>JAPMOR010071521.1:0-15950 GCA_026543865.1 Argiope aurantia
GTGGTTGTCACCTACTTAAATCAAATGATGCTGAATCTTGTGCTTCACTGCCACCTTTTAAAATTATTCAGTTTCTTTCACGACCCACTCTTCACGCCAATTTAGACATTTCTGTAGACAAACTATCTCTGCTTTCTTCAGTAGCATCATTAACCAGACATCAACTAGTTCATCGAGGACAATAATATTTACAAATCGCCAGATAATCTATCAATCCAACAGTGTTTGTTAATTGTCGACCCATAAAATATTTGTGTGAATTATAAACATTCTTTTTACATTATTCCTTGCTGTTTTAGTTCTTTTATATCCCTTAATATAATCTCTTTAAATTATCTCTGCGTTTTCCCTATTTATCTAATTTTTTCATGATTCCATAAATTCTCTGGCATATTGCATGTAAATTTATAATGCTGACTGTTTACTGAATAGGTAATGATAGCAATGAAAGGACAATAATAATAAGGAAACTTCAAAAATTCAAAGAAGAGTAAGAAACTCGAGGAATTTCCTGTGAGATGAACAGACTCATCTCAAATATAATCAAAACCATCAACAAGAATAGATTGCCTTTTGTCCTAATCTTGTGAGATATGTGTTGATCTCTTGGTACTTCTATGTTCTGGTTGGAAGAGACACTCTTTCTCTCAGCTCTGATTACTTCTAGTAAATTATTTATCCTTCAGTGAAATAGGACGCAACTGCCGCCATATTCAAATATATCTATACACGTTTGGCCATTCACTTAGTTGCCATTTATTTCATTAAAAATGCTGCTCAAATACCGCTGAATCTTGTGTTTCACTGCCAGGAACCACTGAATATTGTGTTTCTAAAATTCTTCAATTTCTTTCCCTGTCAGCTGTTTACGCCAATTTAAAGATTTCTGCAGATACACTAAATCAGTTTACTCCAATGGTGTTTTCTACATTGCACTAATTAATTCATTATAGAGAATAATATTTGTAAGTAACTAGAGAATCTGTCAATTCAACGGTGTTTGCTTAATGTCGATCCATAACATATTTGTGTAATACGGAATATTTTCTGTTATCCGTCAAAGCTGAATTGTGATTATTTCATTAAATTTTCTCTGTGTTTTCCTTATTGACTTAAATCTTCCATAATTCTACAAATTCCCCAGGGTGTTTCATATAAACTTATAATATTGTATACTATGTGAGTATAATATTTTGTATTGAATGAGAAATAATAGCAGTAAAAGGAAAATAATATTTGGGAAACTTCAAAAACTCAAGGAAAAAATTTTTAATGAAATCTACGATCACAAATGTCAAGTTATCATGTGAGAACATTATTATATAAGTCATTTTATGTCTTAATTAATTTAAGTCATTAACTAGTTTAAACCAGTTTGAAACAATCACGAGACTTCTCTGTCGGTCTCTATCCTTCCTCTCTCTTTGTATATATATATATAATTTTTTTAAACTTTCATTTTCAATTTTACTAATTCAGAAACAAAGTTCTGACAACGACCGATTTTGAGATGAAATAACAGCTATGATGTCATAGTTCTACGGCAACCTTTTAAAAATGCATTTGCTTGTAAAAGCAGGTAAAATAATATATGCGATTAAAAGATGATGATGAAAATTTCCATTTATGCTTTATTCATTGCCTACGCGATTTCGAGCTTCAAAACTGCCTAACACCCCAACATCATGTTCTCACATGATAATAAGAATTTCGAGGAATCTCATAGAAGTAGTCAAATTTTCTCAAATCCAAAAGAGCAAGACTATATTACTTTTCTATCTTAACTAAATCTCATGCAATCAGTATAAAATTCAGATGTCAAATCAAACCATTTCACTCTAAGTGAGTTTCTTGCGTATAATGAGCGAATCATTGAACAGTATCAACTCCTCCCACTCTTCTTTCAAATCCTCTCTATCCAGTAAGATCATACAAGAAAAAAAAGTGGTTTCAAATCCCTTTAAGGTGAGTTATATGGACTGTGTTTATAGAAAATGAATGAGGAAGTGGTGGTTCGAAATAAAATGGTTCATTCATAAATGCTTCTGCATATCTTGATCTATTTTCAAATGCCTTATGGGAATCCAGTAAATTTATCTTCAGAATAATCTGAAGAATTTTAAAATAATTTAAAACAAAAGAAGTATGTTAATTTTACGGAATCTCTCATATCCCGTTTTGAATTTTTTTGATTGATTTAAACTTTTTATTATTAGTGAAAAATTAATGTAAATTCTGCCGAGAAGGATTTTGTGAAAATAATATTGAATGAGGTATACAGCATTCACGCTCAGTTGAAGCTTATAATAAATTTTCTTTATTAAAAATAGTCAAAAAAAATTTTTTTTTATTTATTTGCGAATTGTTGCTTTTGTTACTACTACCATTAACATTGCTATCAATCTTCTTTTGTATGCTTGTAGTTGAGTAACTAGATAAATCTGTTTAAAGAAAGAAAGAAGAAAAGAATGAAATAGAATCCAGAAAAAATCGATGATTAATTATTTTTATATTAACCTGACTTATCATACTGTAACACTGAATCGTATATTTTAAAGAATAAATACTACAATGTTCTTTAATTATTTAAAAGGTATTGCATTTCTACAATGTTCTCGTAATAATAAGCATACTGAAAGTTATCCTTATACATAGTTTTCATGACATACTTGTGAATACGATTGAATTCCATAAAATTTGCACATATATTTTTTATTCGATTATCCATGTACGTAAAGAATCACCAACACATATCAATGATGTTCTTTACTTTTGAATTATGCATATTTTTGCGAGATGTATTTTTCTAAATTGTTGACGATTCCTTTATAATAAAACAAAACTTGTCACTGAAGAATTTGATATATTCTCTTTATTCAACAGGTTTCAAGATAAAAATACTAATTTAAAGTAGTCACTCTCAAGGGACAATGCAATTAATCTCGGTTAATTCAGCATAAACACTTCACTGTAGTTAAGAACATCTTTCAATTCATCATCAATTTGGAAACCAGATTTGTTAATGAAATCTCATATTCAACCTAACTAATTTAGTCACCAAACGCCTTTTGCGTTTATAATGAGAACTATCAATAGTTATCCCTCTTGTTTTTAAGGGTCACGGTGGCCTGGTGGTAAGGTCTCGGCTTCGGAACCGGAGGGTTTCAGGTTCGAGACCTGATTCCACCGAAGAGCCGTCGTGTAAGGGGGTCTGTTGCACGTTAAATCCGTCCTGACCAAACGTTCTCCCGCTGGTGTGGTGTGGAGAGGGAGGTGCCAGCTCAGGTGTCGTCCTCGTCATCTGACCGCGGTTCAAAATTACGAGGTCCGTCCCAAAATAGCCCTAGTGTTGCTTCAAAGCGGGACGTTAATATAACTAAACTAAACTAAACCCTTTTGTTTTAAAACAGGCGAATAAAAGCTAAATTAGGATTTTCACATCATAGAGCTGAATCAATTCCGTGTATATTCACACCACTATAGAAGAAAATGTCCTAATTATCAACAATTCAGTTTTTAATATTAATCAATGCAAAGTCTAAGCTACGAATTTTCAGGGAAAAATTGCCCTCAACCGTTTCTTAATGTTTTCAGCTAAGCAATGAACATAATTTTTAAGACTGTTTTTTTATAAAGTGGCCTCTTTGGCGATCAGCTTGTTTGCTCTTAATAACTTTTAAAGTAGATAAAACGATTAATATAAAATTTATTTTTCAGAAAAACTTCAGATTGTAATTTGATGCTACAGAAAACATAAATTTAATAAAATCAGTCTTCTACAAATTACACTAAGTGCAAATTTATAGTGTGTATACTACCAAATAAAAGCGAAAAGGGAAGTCCTATTTCGGTTAGCCCTATTAGTTAAGTTATATTAACGTCCCGTTGTAAAGCAACACTTGCGCTAATTTTGGGACGGACCTCGTAATTTTGAAGCGCGGTCAGATGACGAGGACGACACCTGAGCTGGGACACCCCTATCCACACCACATCAGAGAGAGGATGTTTGGCATGACGAATTTAACGTGTAACAGACCCCTTACACGATGGCTCTTCGGTGGAATCGGGTCTCGAACCTGAAACCCTACGGCTCAGGTTCGAGACCCGATTCCACCGAACCTGAAGCCGGGACCTTGCCGCAGCCTAAGTCTTATTTCGGAATTAATGTACAAATAAAGCCTTTTTTTCCTTAATTTTAACTTTGACAAATATATGCGTTTAAATATTTTGTTACATAAGTTTGAATTCCTTAAGTTTAAATATATTTTAACAGACTATACGTTAAATTTAATTTTAAAAAATAACGAAAAACTGTACGTAAATGAGATTGATATCATTAAAAAAGTAACTTTTGTGGAAAGTAACTTTTTTAAGTAATATAAATATCATATTTATGAGATAGTGGCTTTGGGAAATATAGTCATTCATTTGCATTGATACCTTATAATGATTACCCATCTGGCATCGATTAAATGTATTTTTTCGTTTTACACTTTCGGTTTGACACCTATTTCTTGATATATTTTGCATTTTCTTTATTTTGACTGAATGAAGCGTTTGGTTACACGTCGAGTCCTCTCTCGAACAATTCTAATAAATCTTGTAGACATGCGATGCGTCAAATAAAGTATAGCTGTAAAATCAATTTGATCAGTCAATTTGAAACTCTTACAATTGTTTGTTTAAATTTAACTACTGACATTCTACAATAAATAATATGAAGCGATTTCTGTGTCACATATTTATGTGTCTCAGAATGTGTGTTAGGTTAAATACCTTTGGTGTGTTACCTTTATGTGTGTTAGGTTAAATATATATAAATAGATATTATCAAGGAGTTAAAATTATAAAATATTGAGTTGGGTGTTGTAGCTCTTGTTGTTTGAAGCCACAATTGGTGTACACTATTTAGTTTATTTTAGTTTAGTTACATTAACGTCACATTTTAAAGCAACGCTGGGGCTATTTTGAGACGGACCTCGTAATTTTGAACCGCGGTCAGATGACGAGGACGACACCTGAACTGACACCCTCCTCTCCACATCAAGCCACACCAGCGGGACGACGTTTGGCCCGGGCGTTTAACGTGCACCAGACCCGCTTACGCGACCGTTCTTCGGTGGAATTGGGTGTCGAAGGTCAAACATTTCGTTTCCGAAGCCGAACCCTTACTACCAGGCCACCTCGGCCCAGTACAATATTTAGTGTACTCATAACTGATTATTAGCCAGATTATCTGCATCATATTTACAATATTATTTTTATGCCTCATGGAAATTATATTCTCTTTGATTTCGTTTAGACAACTTCACTATTCCCAGAAGATTTGTCTGTAAACAAAAATTTTCCCAAAACTTGTCGCAATATCTCTCAGATATTGCTAATATTCATAACATCGAAGCATTCGTCATTATACTAATAAATTAAGGGCCGTGATATTTCAAGTTAGGTACTAACCTTGGTATTGGAAGTTACAGTCTAGAAACTCGATACCACGTATCTTCATTAGCGCAACGATACCTTCACGATATGTTTTGATATTCTGTAGGGCGCACAATATCGTGAAGATAATGAATTTTAAAATTTGAGCAGGATATTGCTAGCATGCGAAACATTGTAGTATTTTTCTTTGTACTAATAAGGTAAGGGCAGTAATATTTCAGGTGTGGTGCTAACCTCGAAATTGGAAATTACAGTCTAGAAATTCCATACCATGCATCCCTACTAGCGCACAATATTATATGATATATATACGATGTTGTTGGATATTTTGAATGTCGTACTATATTGTAATGATACTGAGTTTCAAAATTTTCGTAACATCAGAAAAAAGATAATTGCCACTTAGTTCTTAAAGATTCAAGTGATTGTGATTGACAAAAGCATAATTTAGGTTAAACGTTAATTAAGTTAATGAAGGCAGGTTCATGTGCATTCTAACAAAAAGGCATATTGTTAAATATATATTTAAAAGAGAGAAATAGATTATTATGATGATTGGTCAATTTCGTGTTTACTCCTCCTGTAAATGATTGCAACATTAAATGAATTTACACAAGTAAACTTTTTCAATCCTTAGTAATAGCAAGATTTCATACATTAAAATACACAAATACAGTTGGTCAAATCTGTACTTTTGATTTAAAAAGCAGGCAAGCATTTCTTGCAAGATTTTATTGCTCATTATACTTACACGTTATTAATTAGTTTTCGATTGTTTTATGCTTTGACATCAGTCGTAAAATTTATATTTCAGAAATGATCATTTGTTAGATATAAATGAGTTATTAGCGATTTATTATATATTTATAGTATTATCGTAAAAATATAATTGGATAAAGAAGAAAGTGTTTTACAATGGTTCTGAAGTATTATGAGTATCCAACTACTGCCCAAAAATCATGAGGGTGTATTTACAAAAAATAATGAAAACAAATTTACTTTTTACTACTTTTTGTTATTAAAATCTGTTTAGATTTTAAAATATATAAATCTCATATTCATTTATTTGAAATATATTTTCTTTTCTTTTCCTAGTGTTTCAGTTCTTACAAAGATAGTTTTGCAAAAAAATTTATTATCAAAAAATGGACTATAATAGTTTTCTCTTTTCAAGTTTTTCATCTGCCATTGATATTGCCCATGATATGCTCTTACTCGAATCATCTTGACTTGCTTATACATCTCCCATAAATTTATAAATTAATTTTTAAAAAAACAATAGCTTAGATGCATAAACATTCAGTTTAAAAGCGCAAGAGGTCTATGTGAAGATGGACCACTCGAAGAAAATACCTGAGCGGCCATCAATACCTTCATCACATCTTCGACTATCTGTTTGGTTGTCCATGTCAGGTTCAATATCTGTTTCTAAATATGCGAATGTTTTTACGGAAATAGATATTCTTGTAATCGGTCATTAAGGAATCTTATTTTGGAGAAGTGTGAAAATTTAATTCGACACGAATGTTGGATATGTATTTAGTTAAAGATAAATTTGATGCGCAGTCGAACGGATTGTTTACAGACTAGATAAAGCAAATAGAAGCAAATCATCCTTGCAAATGGGACAATGCGTTGTAAAGACAAAGAACAACTAAAGCAGAGGAGATGGGGCCTTTTATCAACTGATTTAGAAAAAATAAATAATATATCACATAAATTGTTGTTTGAAGTTTGAAGAAAAGCGCATTCACAATAAATCTACAACACAGTTAAAAGTGAATTAAAGACTGCGAAAGATTCTTTTCAGGTTTCATTAAATTTTGATCCAGCTATTTTGAACATTTCTCTACATGCCTGAAGCTATAATTCCAATGGATTCATCATTGCCTTCAATATGGATCCAGTTTATTTTCACTTTCAAAAAGTGAAAAATATGATGAAAAATAAATTTTTCATTTTAAAAAGTATCTTTTAAAAAAATTCCTCCTTATTTTTAAATTTTCTCCTCTCCTTTTACTGCTACTCTTAAAACAAGAGTAGCAGTAATATACAATTTACATTTTTAAATTAGTTCCCTATAAAATTTTTCTAATAAATGGAATAAGCTGCAACAGGGAATTTCTTTTTCTAAATTGGTTCATCATTCGTAAAAAAAAATATCATTTAAAGATTTCATAGGAATATAAATGTTTTTTTTGTATGTTAGTATTCGCTTCATTAATAAAAAATGTTCAACTATAATTAATAGTAATCTATAGGTACAGAAAGAATGTTTTTTCACGTGATTTTCATGAACAATTTTATGAGGACGCAAAGAAGTAATAAACTTTTTTTCTAACAACTATTCTTTTCTCTAATGATATTACTTTTCTAATTAAAATAAATAGAGCTTTTCTTCGAAATATGTCATTTTTATCTCAAATAACATGCTTTTACTTAAGACTCGATAATATTTTTTTTATGGTTTGGCAAAATAAAGAGCAACATTTACGAAGTGAGCGCCTTTTTATTAAAGACACTTCTTGTTGAAACAATATAATTTTATTTTCTCTCCACAAAAGATGTAAGTGATAAAAGATTAAGAATGAAATATACTTAATATTTGATTTTTGGGCCAAATGTTACAATTAAAAAAATTATTTATTCTTTCATTAAAAGCATTTTACTTCTTTCATGTTTGTTTAGATACATTTTTATAATCGATTTCGGAACCATTTTATGATGATCTAGAATTTTGAAATTGTACATATTTTTGTACTCTTGAATAGAAGAGTATAACATTGATTTTTTGGGGGGAATTTAATGAATAGTTTATCGATTAATTTAACTAAAATTTAATTATACCCAAGTGCCGCTATTTGGAACTCGAAAAAAAGATAATTTCAAAAGAGTTTAAAATTTATAATAATGAATTACAATTTAAAATCCAAAAATTAGAACTAAAAATAAAGTCTTTACTTAATTTTTTTAAATATATTTATTTTTAATATATGCATTTATTTGAAATAGGTTCATCAATTAATAGAAACATTATTGAATTAAATTTTATAATTTTGTCACGGGGTGGATATGAAACTACAGAAACTTCAAGAATATCTCCTGAAAATATATTTAACAGAGTTCGAAAATGTCCCTATAGAAATGAAATTGGTTTTCTGTAGTTTGTAATATGGTCGCATAACATCATCATTGATTTTATGATTGATTTATACATAATGAATATAATGTAGAAAAATATAGAATGCCGTGTTTTCGCAGTTCACGACTATATTTGCATTATTTTTTAAATAAGTACGTTGATATCTTTTTCTGTATTTTCATGTGAAGGGCAAGTGAGGATGCTTTAATTACATTTATGTTAAATTTCCATTATTCGTATTTTTGATATTTTTGTTTTAAATTTAAAATCTGAAGATAGACCTCCCCTATGAATTAAATATTGCATTAACACTTTAAAGGGCCATTTTTTTGTAGTCATATTGTGTTACGATATTTTTAGGCTTGAAATTAGAATAAGAAAATAGATTCATTTGGCTTATTAGATAAATTTAATTTGATTAATTAATTAATAATTAAGTAACAAATCAAGACACATCATTTTGTGTAAGATAAAGAACTGAAGCATCTAAGTTTCTGTCTTTCTAAAAAAATTGTCAGAACTTATGCCAACCTACATAATTTCATACAAAGATTGATAAATTTTGTGGGAAGCATATTTCCCACGGCCCTAGAAAGTTTTAACGAAATTCCGATATATATTGCCACCTATTCCCACAGAAGAAATTATGATTGTATACTCGACTTTATGAAATACAAAATAATAGCAAGAAATTGTTATCAATGCAATGCATGAAATTTAAACTAAATCAAACTTTCATACCTATTTTTTACTTTTTCGTATATAAAGTATATAGGAAAAATTGAAAATGTTGTAAAAAATTCGAAGCCGAATTTTGATGACTTTCAGCATTTCAGTGGTCCCTGAATTCGAAAAACACATTTTTGGCTTTATGTCTATTTATCTATCTCTTAACACAGTAAGTCAAAAACGCTTTGAGATTGATGTATGAAATTTAATATATGGGCTTTATATCAAGTGCGTAACTTTTTTATTCAATTTTGAAAGGAATCTATTGAGGGGATATTTATCCTTCATGAAGCTCGAATACAAGTGAGATAGATATCTGC
Source organism: Argiope aurantia (assembly GCA_026543865.1). NCBI lineage: Eukaryota > Metazoa > Arthropoda > Arachnida > Araneae > Araneidae > Argiope > Argiope aurantia. Next base: position 9,634 of record JAPMOR010071521.1, read on the forward strand.
AAAACATGTAATTCTAGAAAAACAAAATTTTGTACACAGGTGAAGTACCTAAAATGTAAATTTTTTTCAAAATTTGAATCATATCGATCAAAGGATGGTCTGCATTTTCTCATGTTCATAAAATGATATAAATCAATAAAATTCGGTATGTGATCTTGTGACTACAACAGTAGTTCGAATCTAATTTTGATTTCAATTAGTCTAAAAATAAGTGTTTGAAACATTTATTCACACAATAAATTCAATTAAAATGCTAAATTCACTCCAAATATCAATATTTTTTTACCATTGGTCACCAAATCCCTTAACCAAGTTTCACAATTCTATGCGAAGAAAGGGGAACCTTAATTGATTACACTTCAGGTAGACTAATCCTGATGGTTTTATTAAATACTAGCCGCCTTTGGCGACCAGCCGGTTCGCCAGTATTACCGCTCGCTACAATTTTCAATTAAATATTTTAAGTAACTGGTCTCTTAAAGGATTCTCAAACAAAACATTTTTAATCTTCAAATTTTGATAGTCGTACCAAACTTATACTGTTTAGATCGTTTCGTTCAATTTACTATATATATTTTGCTAATTTGTTGTCATTTCCGGTAAAACTTCAGCTTTAATTTAAAATGTAAATGATGAAATTGCAATTAATATTAAGATATTTTTAAATAAAACCAAGCGTTTTATTTTCTTTATCATCTTTATTGGTATTTATTTATTATTATTATTACTGAATATGAGTATTGCAAACAGAATCGCACGTTATTTAAGTCTTATGTGAACTACAAAATATTTTTCATAATTTATGTAATATCTCAAACCATAATTCAACAAAAATTTCTCAGATTCAGCATAAAATTCAGTTTTTAGTTTCGCTTTCAAAAGGATTGAAATTAAATCAATAATAATATTTTGTTCTGGCCTATAAATATATTTCAAAAATTATGAAGTCTAAATTTAATGCAGTAAGGTATCATATTCTGAGAAATATTCTGGACACACCACATTTCTAATAAATGAATGAATGTTTCTATTTTCCACGATCAACTAAGACTTATTTATGAAGTTTCAAATGTTAAAAATTTAGAAAAACTCAACATTTTTATAATCTTAGGCCAATTAATCTTGAAAAACCTGCCCGCTGATTGGCATATTTTCTTTGAAGCGATCGATGGAAAATCTAAAATTATCCTTTTTTTATTGAATAGTGATATTCAAATTTTCATAAATCAGTCAGTTTAAGTGATTGGAAATTAACTCAATTTAAAGTCAGTGATTTAGTCAAGTCAGTGATTTAGTTGATTGGAAATTAACTCTATGACCACCATAAAATCTGTGCTTTCTTTTGTGGTGTATGCATTCTCCTTAATAACCGCTCGAATAAAACATCACATACAAAAGTACTACATAGAACAAACATATCAAAAGTAAACATAATATTTCAATAGTTGCCAAAAACAAAAGAGAGAAAAAGGCAATTAATAAGCAGGCGATATTTAGAAAAGTACCGATATTTAGACTGGAAAATGAAATTATCTGAAATTAACCACACGCTCAGACGATATTAAATAAATGCCATAAGCTTGTTTATATCTTCGTTATTTTATGAGTCATTAAACATCAAAATGGTTCCGGAACTAAATAAACACCCTGTATAGAGAGTGTGAAAAGATCATAAAATAATTTTTCTTGAATTTATTTTTTAGAAAAAATAATATTTCATATTTGTTTCATTTCCTACTGATACGTGCCGATAATTATATTTTTGCTGCTTTCATTTCCAAAAAGATTTAATTTATTTTTAATTTTAGCTTTAATCAATGTGATGGCAACACTTTGAAAAAAGCCAATTTTTTCCTATGAATGCAAAACTTGCGTAATTTTAATTTTAATTTTTTACGAAAAAAATTATTGAAAAACATAGTTAAAATATTTATTTAAAAATTCATTAAAAATAGAAATTTAATTTTAAGATTAAAACATTAGTATCATTTAAAAGGTAAATTTTTGATCTTTAATTTCATGTAAAAATCTTTTTTGTGCGGTAATATTTTCGGCAGTTACAACAGAAACACGTCAAAATTTCGCTTAATTTTTAAATAAATAAAATTCTAGTTAAAAATTCGAAAAAATAACACCCAGATGCACATTCCCGGCCTCCAAGTTATACACGTGCCACATTTGGTAGCTGTAGGTTGAATGATCTGGCCTGTAGAGCGCCAACACACACACACACATTGAATTTTATTATAAGTATAAATTAACAATTTATTTTTGGTGAAATAAATTTTCTCCTGGATATATATGTGGGAAACAGGAATTCATAATACAAATAAAATAAATGCATTCAATTTCTTAAAGCTTTTTTTTTAGAAAATGTTTAGTATTAGTTGGGCATAATATGACTGATTTAGTCTGAAAAAGAAAAGCAATTTTTTCTATCTTTGAAAACCTCATACTTTTTTTTAAATTAAAAAATATATTATATTTTTGTGTTTTGTATTTTCATTATAATTAAATTACCTGAATAATAATTATTATTTATTAACTTAATTGAATATCAATTATTTCAATTATAACTACATTTTTAATAATTTTCAATGATATATAGAATAATATAAGTTTTATATTTCCTGTCGAAATTTTATAATACACAAGCATGATAACGAAATATTTTCATTGTTGGAAATGAATTTCATAATCTAACTTCCATTTTAAGATAATTTATTATGAATTTTTAATACATTTAGTTTAGATAGAGATCTTTTCCTAGATTTCCTAGATTATATCTACAAAAAATATATACAGGCTACCTAAAATGAATGTTTTGGAGTTATTAAAGATTTTGTTTTCGTTATTCATCAGAAGTTTTTCATGTGATATTAGACGGAACTCGTATGAAAAATTTAATAAATAAAAGAAAAGAAATTTCTAAATTTTAATTGAAAATTTCAATTTTTTTTTCTGTATCATAGCTGAATAATATTAAAATGCAATAAATAATCTGAATAATATATTCGAGACTGAATTTTATGTTATTTGAAGTGAATTTTTTTATGGAAAACGATCTAGACTTTACAGTTTTAAAAAAGGTTCCAAAAAGTATAAATATTAAATGTAACAACTATAAGCGTTATCAATTTGAAAGTTTATCACACATCAAATGCATAATTGAATTTTAGACAAAATTTACTTTTTTCCCCCATTCGATATTGTTATATTTTATGCAAATGTGTTTCTCAGCATGACACTTATGAAAATCATTCTTATTCCATGACTGCCATTTTCAATATAATTTGGACCAAAAAATAAATACAACTAAGAATCCGTGCCATAGTTTTCTGTTCCATTTCTTCTCGTCTCAGAAGTGGATGTCTGAATTTTTTTGATTACTTAGATGGTCAACATTTCATAAGTGCCTTTCTTCACAGAAAATCTATTATCATTTACTTAAACATTTCTTGTCTTATAATACTTATTCGCCTTTCAGTTTATTCTTCACAAAGCTATTATACTATTAATTAATTAAATCTAGTAAATTTGTAGGGAAAATTGATTAATTCCATATTTAATTCCAATTGTATATCACAATAAAGGAAATGAACAATACTTTCACATTTCGGCATAAAAAATTCAAATAACAGAATTTTTTATCATTTACGGCTCAGAAAGAAAAAAAAACGAATATTAAATCTCAAACTCAATATTGATTTTAATTAATCAATTAAACCATTAAGCTTGTTTTTTTATTTTTTATATTTCGAAAAAAATGGACACGCAATTTGTTAGTTGTAAAATATCCGCTTACGCAAATGAACCATTGGGTTGATAAAGTAATTAAAATATGATGCAGAAGAGCATTTTTAAGCAGAGGAATCTTTTCCTAATTTAATTTATAACAAATTAAATCTTTATAGAAAAGAAATGAGTGTGAATTTTTAGTTTGTTAATGCTTATTCCTTTTAAAATAAAGTACATTGAGTCTAAGAAAAATGCATTTAAATTGCCCATGAGCTTTAGGATGTCCTTTATATTGTTCTTATCATAAGATAATATTGATTCATTACAAGTTGTTACGAAAAGATTTAATCCACTGCCTTTCTCTCATATTTTGCAATATTATAAAATATTGATATTTTAAAGTAACTCTCAGAAAAGTCTTTCTTGGTAAGTTGATGTAAGTTGATCTCTAATTAAATTAAAAAATATCGAATTTTCATCTTCAGCAAAATATAAATAATTATGATTTAAATCTGTGATGAGAATACTCGATTACAAAAACTGTTATACAAAACTATGATATAATTAATATTGCACACTCAATTTAGGAACTGATGATGTTGATGAATACTCAATGCCCGATCAATGGCCGACTTATACTCAAAACATCAAAATATGCTTTGAGTATAAATCGAGTAAAAGTAGAGGAACCTATTTCTATTGAAAGAGGACTAGGGATATAGAAAGACCTTCTGTTGATATGAGAGTAGTTCTATTTTTTTTTTCATTACTACTGCAAGACTACAACGCTTCGTCTGTCAAGTAAATCTATTGGTTGAGGGAAAACAGCAATCGGCAATGGCAAGACGCCTTCTTCTCCAAAAATACTCTAATTAAGCCAAATTCTTGAAATATGGTGACGAAGCCTACCATAACCTTCTTCGATATTTTAGCATTTGGAGTGTCTTTATCATTATAAATTAATTGCCATATATGGTCATAGTCTTCTATGGGCGGTTTGCTTTCCATGAATCAATGATACTACATGGAAGTTATTGAAAAAGCCTAAACATTGACTAATTAAATAGTTGAAGCTTATGCTATACGTGTAATGGGAAAGACAAAAGAATCACTTCGCTTTTTTCTATGAAATTCAATGCTGATAAGTCAAGATGACACTGTTGATTATACATAAGATGTAGAGCATACCTCTGTTTGGTTTCTCGTAATGTTTATGTATCTCGCCCTAATACTTACATAAATATATTTGCTGAGCGTATATTTCTATCATGCGCATTTGGAAAGAAATAATGTCAAAAAAATTTCCCAGGAATAAAAAAAGAGAAGCTGAGTCGTCATTAGAATTAAAACAAAAGCGATTCATCTAAAAGTGTCACGCTTTGCTTATGACTGCAACTATTTGGAACCTTTACTGGCAAACATCTATCTTGGCTTTTTAGTCAAGTTTCTTCAACCATGTAAACATCTTAAAAGTGTAACTTGAACGTACGAAAGACACTCGAAGGATTTTAAAGGACTTACCTATACTGTGCTTATTAAAGTTCATAATTCTGCTCACGATAGCTGTCCGCAAAGTGGGTAAGGAATCTTCAGCTGTACTTAATAAAAGATTAGAGAATCAGTCACTTGAAGAATTCTCTCCTTATTCTAGATCACTTAGAGTTTTATTTATTTAATTAAGTAATAATATGTAAATATTTATTTTTTTTAATAGAAAGACCATTAATATTTATGAAACACTGTCTCTGAACTATTGATGCTTGTCCGCGAAAATCTGAAAACATTTTTTATAAGCAGAATTGGATGCTAAAATAAAGGCGATTTTTTAATTTATATACAGGATCTCCAAGAAATATCTTTAAAAAATTTTCTGTATTGTGTATTAGTATACATTAATAATTTTAATGGCGAATTTTCAGTGAACTTAAAATAAATTCTTTCATCGGTATTTCTCTTGTTTGCATTTTACATCAGATCATTAAATGCGTATTTTCAAAAATCATTAAACTTTTAGAATTAATGATTGAAAATATGATTTAATACAGTTTTAGATTTATGATCTTTTACAATATTTCAATAAATTGGTTACACTTTTGCAATTATCTCCTTCATTCTAAACTTTCGATAAGTATTATTTTTTATTCTTTTTTTGTTCTATTAATAAATGGAATTTTAAACAATTTATGAATTGGTAATAAACATTTTGATTTTTTTTCTGCAAAATGCTATGCTGCTAAAGTAAGATTTCAAAGAAGAAATAATCCTCGTCCTTTTATACTATTCCGAACACAAAATGCTAAATAATATATTCGTAAAATTTCCCTATATGCATTTCTTATATTTTATGCCATGATTTGCCATTATGTATTGCGAAAAATCGACTGGATCCAATTTCGAATAAAAATATTCTTAGAGAATGTTTTTATTTTATATAAGATTTAAAAATACTTATATGAAGAATATATTTTTCTTGTAGACTATCTTTCAGAGTATCATATTTAGTGGTACAGACAAGCAGTATAAAAATAATCGGCTCACAATATTTTACAGCATCCCATCCATCTCTTGACGTCAATGCC
>JAPMOR010071566.1:0-15590 GCA_026543865.1 Argiope aurantia
TAATCATAACAATCCACAATAGGAAATATTTACTAACATGCAAATATAAGTTCCACAGAAAAATTTGAATTATCCTTAAGATGTGAAAAAGGATGTGAGTATTTTAATAGTGAACAATATGTAATTCAGGAAATTACTTTCGACAATATCATATAAAAGAACAATTTATACCAAGACTTGAAAGAAAAAAAATAGTATAAGCAAGTGATAAGTTAAATTAAATTAGTTTTTTCATCATTATTAGGTACAAGAAGAATATATTAATAATTGTTTGAAAAACCTGATTATGGTATTGCATTGACTGGATGATAAACTGACAAAGAAATAGCATTATCTGTTACATTTCTCGAAAAAATGGTGCTTTATTCATCTGATCATACTGCTCTAAAATCATTTTCAATTTCTGCCTTATTTAAATATATATGACAGTATAATTTTTTTTTCTTTTATGAAGTTGATTTGGTGAAAAGTAGTCGATTAGAGAACAATAAGTGTTTAGATGTGGAAGTAAATTGTTTGTACCGCTCAGAAGTATGCTTGGAACCTAAGCTTTCAATGAAATCTTTTTTTTTTCTTTTGATATTCGAAAACATAAGCAATCAATTCAAAATCAACCCGTATAACGGATACTGACTGGATATCGATAGGGAGCTTGTTTGGTGGATCATGTATCAGTTTATGAATCACATCCGGGATTATTTATATTATTTTAATGGATATAAAATTTAAAAATCTTTGATGTTGATTATTTTCAACATTATTTGCATATTCAAATACATCTATATAAAGTGCAGCGTCTATAGAACAGTTTAGAAATGAAAATGTGAAATATATATATATAATAAGATAGAATAATTTTTCACTGTCTATTATAACGTATTTCAGAAAATTCAAGCAATCAATTAGGAAATATTTTTTCTAATGGGTGAATGACACAGGACTGGATTCTGATATAATGCTTTGCCAGTGGATTATTTTTTGAACTCCTAGTCACATTTTAATGAACGATATTTTGAAGAACATAAAAGCAATAGGGGTAATCTGTTGATGAATACTTTCACCAAAATTCTGAAACCTAATTTTTAGATATCAAAACATATCTGTAAGTACCAATTGCTAAGGAATGATATGAAAAAGAAAATTTAAATAAAAAGAGAAGTTTGTTGACAACGCTTTGATAAAGTAATAGATTACCAATGCAACCAGTAGCTTCAAATTAATTTATCATACTCGAAAATTAGTAAAATAAACTCTAGTGACTATATTCCATATACAATGAACTCGATGAGTGAACTTTAAGAAGTGCTAAACTCGTCGCAGAAATTTTGAAATATCCATAAAATAAGTCTCTTCTAAGAATACAAATAATAAAGAATTAATTTTTGATATAGGACATTTGCAACACCTAGGTATATAAACCAAGTTCTCAAGTAACACTAAGTCAAAGTAATTCCAATAAACCCAAAGCTTTTTTTCATGAGTAAATTATCATAATTTGAATAAGGTGAGATAAATTTAAATAATAGATTCCAAGGTTTTCATTGTTTGATATTTTATTTGAGTAAATGGATTGGGCATTACAGCAGATGGCCGTACACATTCCATTAAAATTCAGACATATTTATTACATAAAATATTCTTTTGTGTAAAAATATTTTATTTTTTTTTAAATAATGGCATTTACAAATTTGGTTCCTATTAAAAATCTATTAATAGATAAAGTTTTTTTTTGTATCTCCTTCCTTAAGGCAAAACTATGTCCTGCTGCAAACGTCGTGAAAAATAAAAAATAAAAAGTTTCCATATAGAAATCTTTGTAATAGCAGGTCTAACTTACTCTTAACATTTTCGCTCAGATTTATTTACATTTCCGTTAATAATAATACGAAATTGATATCAGATCTTTTTTAATTCTACTTTATTGCGCAGAGGATATCGGATTTCCGATTAAAAAAGAATTCCGATAAATCGATCCAGTCAACGGGTTCATATTCCGACTAATAACACATTTCTTCGTTTTAATCGATTTATAATGAAATAACAAAAGTAATAAATTTTATCATGAGGTACTTGTAATTGCATTAAAAGATAAAATGAATTCAATATAATAAGAGTATTATAATACTAAATTTTGTTATATCTTAACCTTTGTAACTTTTATATCTTAATATATTTTGCATTTTTTTTATTTTTTACTTTATTACATTCCATACTTTAACCGTCTATATTTTTTTTCTTTTCTTTATTTTAATTATTAACCTTTATTTTAATAATCCATCCTCCATTTCTTCATTTTAATGGGTAATTTCATTTGGAGAATATTTATGCATGAATCAAGGTAATAGAAATATTCTTTTTTGGAAAAAAAACAAAAAAAGCGAAATTGCAAATTGCATGTCAGTTGCGTTGAATAACTGGATATGCTAGTTTAAATCCTCTCTGGGATAAAGGATCTTATTTTCTCCTATACTAAGTATAGAACTAGTATTATAATCATCAAAAACGAACTCAAGATTTTGACGAATCTCCAGTTCTAGTTATTCCTGAGGTAGACAATCGCATCTTTGGAATTATTTCTATGTATCAACTGGTCTATATGTGACAAAGACAAAGCAAAAACTCTTTGAGACAAACGGATGAATTTTGGTGTGTGGTCTGTATACTGAATTTGCAAATTGTTGAGTGAAATGTCTTCAGAGAAAGGCTATCTGTTCGGCTGTTCAAATTTAACATTAGACTTACAAAAAGAATAGAAATAGATGGTATAAACTGAGCACATTTATTATTATCTAATATCTAGATACCTTCCAAATTCGGAAAACAGTCCGACAAAGAATTGATTTTCTACCGATCTATTCCGTCACAAGCATTAAAACGCTATAATGCAATGAAATAGATATACAAAATTTGAATGTGATTTTGTAAAAATAATTACAGTTCTATATCAAATCTTTGTTTCAAGCGGTTGAAAAAAAAAAAAAAAACCGGCCGAAAAAACAAATTCAAATTTCAGGTATTATAAACTGCTATTGAAGGATTAATTACCAAATAAATCGCGAATTGTCATACGATTGATTCAGTATAATTGATAAATTCTCGCCAAAGATCAAGAGTTAATAATTATTGTTCGCCAAAGCCATGTAAGACATTCGCATCGTTATCCAAGGGAAAAAAAAATCTTATGCGATGGGATTATTATTACAGATGGATATTCTATACTCATTTATTACAGATTATACGAAATATCTGTAATAAAGGCTTACGAAAAATCCATCTGGTTTCCTTTGTCCTGTAAATGAAATTGTTACCAAAAGACTTCAGAGTCTCATTTCCTTCATTAAATTTATATCGAAGCCTTCTTAAAATATAAAAATCACTAATGCGCAAAGGTTTTATAGTATTAAAGCATGGTGTTTCAGCCTTGTGCATTTGCGAGAATTTACTAAGTCATTGTCTCAAAATGCTAATTAAACTGAAACTAATTTATCAACAAATCCTAATTAAATGTTCAGAAATTGAATTCGCAGAATGTCTTAGTTTAAAGACGAAAATAAAGAAACTTTTCTTATATCAGACGGAAAGTAAAAAGAAATATTTACTTTTTTATTAGGAAGATTACGAAGATTTAATGAAAGCCACTCTGAGAAAGCAATTTGAACTAGCGTTAAATGATAGAATAATTTGCAAAATGCAGAGGGAATTATTTTTTCCTTTGATTTTTTAGAAAATAATTAATTATTTATATTTCTATTTAAATAAAATGCTCAATAAATCACGGTAGTATTCATTTTGTTGGTTTCAAAAATTTCCACTTTTCATAATCAATTTTTTTGCAAAAAGATCCTGAATTAATTTTTTTTATAATCAATAAAATTTATTTATTTATTTTCAAATAAAATAATATAAATGAAACTAAATTTATTTTTTTATTATTTGTTTGAATAAGGTTTTATGTTTTATTTCTTTTAGCAACATTTTTTTTTACTTAATATTATATTGTCAGCTAAATAACCAAATATTTTAAAGGAAGAAAATTGTCAAAATCAGTTTGTTTAATCATTTATGCTGAATAATTCCTAATTTCGAATTCAAGTGGCTTATTGTCTTACATGAATAAAATTATTCATAGACCCTTCATAGACTGTTTTTCCTGTTTCTTCTTTGTAATTTTCACTGCAGTTTCCGTTTTAAAATTTCGATGTTGTCAGATCCATGCCCATTCAGAACAGTCAATGTAATAAAACAAATGCTAAATTAAATGCTTCAACCCTAGAATTTCATTTAATGGATCAAAAACTCAAAAATAGCAGCCGAATGCCTCTTCTGAAAAAAATTATTATCAGAATAAATTCATATTTTGAGTTGACGAAAAGATATTTAAAAAACTTTTCTTCGTATACAAAATTTTGGAATTATTAGAAAATTTGTGTTTGGATATTTTTCCAAAAATCCTTTAATTATAATTATGCATATACTTCTTAAAGTAAAATGAATCTTTAAGTATTCATTTAGGAAATGAAGTTTTCTATAGAAAAATAGAGAACCTAATATATGAACTCTCAGCATCGAAAGAAATTAAACCATTTTTTCGAAATTTCATTTAAAGATAGACATCGGAAAAGGTCGGGAAGATATAATTACCCTTAAAAAACTGGAAATTTAATTAGTTTTCAAGCAACGCAAAATGAAGACTTGGAACCAGGATTCATTATTAATTTGGAAAAGGAACGCATGAAAAAAATGACTGAGAATTATTTCAAACACATATGCCAAATCTTTGTTATTATATAAAAAAAAGGATAATGTTCTGAGGAGATCGTAAAACCGTAACTTTTAACAAGCATAATTGTAAACAGTTAACGCTTTTTTATTATCTAATAGATTACATTTGTTAAGTATAAGCACATGTTTTCTGTTGTACCCTAATTAATGCAAACTTATTTTTATTTCTCAGAAGAATACAAATAAGAAAACTTTTCAGAATGTATTTCAAATAAGAAATATCATTATTTTAAACCACGTCCATAAAAAATTATAATTCCTAATGCTGGGTGTTAGGCACACCTGTTCGCAAGGTATTATAACCAGAATACTTCTGAAAATTGAAGAAAGCTTTTATGTTTTTAAAAATTGAATAAATAAACGTGAGCGCTAACCAAATCTGTTATTATAATGATTTTCATTCGTAATAACATTCCCAACCAACAAGGAGAGGAAAAATTGTAAAAAGAGGGGAAATAAAAGGATACGAAAATTAAAAAGGAAATGTGATAAATTAAATGGATTTGACGCTCGAACCTTCCTATCTCCATTCAGATCCACGGAAGAAACGAAGAGAAACTGGAGATTTCTATGGCGCAGTTGATACGGCAAAATATTTTTTGTTAAAGCCAAAAAGGGGAAAAAAGAGTCAAATTCCTGCCATTTATTCCCTCTTTTTATTTCCAAACGAAAGAGAAAGGGAAAACCATCTTACATCTTGAAGAATCAAGTCATTATTTTATCAAAAAGAAAAAGCTCGAATTTTACTCGTTACTTTGAAGAGACAGGGCAAAAAAAAAAAAGAGTGAAAATATTTCTTTTGTAACTCAACTTGTGTTCCAGTTTTTGCAAACTTATACTTCAAACCCAAACTCAAGCATATGGAATGGGCGGAAAGGTGTGAGAGTGGCTTGATTTATATGGACAATTGTTGATCAAAGTCTTCCGCGATGTTTATGGTGTTGAATAAAAAGTTCGAAGTATACAAAAAAAATAATAAAAAAAGTGTTTTTTCTTTACCGTTAATTGGTATAAAATATTATGTGAATGAAACAGTATTCATTTCTCGAATGATTATAAAAGAATATCATTAATTTTCTACTCTGTGAATACTTAAGGTGTTATATTGAATATCTTATTGCTTTATGTCTTTATTTTTTTATTATTAGAGAAAAGGAAACGAAAACTCATTGTATGAAAATTTACGCCATTGTATTTCATAATGACAATTATATATTGTTTTCAGAAAAGTTTCTACTTATATTTTTGACATTCGAAGAAGTGCAAAAGGTATAAAAGGGAATAAATAAAGATGGAAGTGTGTGATTAAACTAATGCTTCATCAATGAAATTGCTTTATAAACATATGATATAAATTAATTATATATTAGGCCTACAATATTGTTAGCTAACATTCTGTTCATTCATTCTAATATTCTGTTATATTTATGATTTTTATTATATTGGCGTATTTATACATCCTGTGTATTTACATAAAATATATTTTTTATCAACCATCGTAATTTGTACAAAACATATATGGACATAAATTTTTGATCTATAGAAATTAATCTGTGGAGTCAGCAGTTTATATCGAAACGTTTGCTTTACATTAAATGTATTCCAAACATAATTTTTATCAGTAAGATTATTTTCATATAACCGAAAAATACATATATTTCAGTATGAAATGTTTCTGATAATGGTAATTAAAATTTTAAAATACAATTATTTTTATCAGAGCTTTAAAAGAGACATTAAAATCTGTATCAGCGTCAAAATATGAATTTAATCTTATAATCTGTTTTGCAATCTTCTTAGGGATTTTTTTTTAAAAGATCCTTACTTTTTATTCCTTGCTAAGAATAATTTGCATAAATATGCTTACGTAAAATTATTTTCATCAGGTTTTCTGCGGTGGCTTTTACTTCTTTATATCTACCACAAATAACGGGTTTTATTTTAAACATCTTACTACTCATTTTTTAGATTTTAAATTATTGCATTTCATGTGCGTTAGATAAATATATTTCCCCAAATTATACATAATTAATGAGAAGGAAAAATGTGGCAATCCTAATAGGTAATCTCTTGAGATAAGATGTAAAAAATGCAATTTTGTTTTTTTAAACCAAAAGAAATTTTGTTCCTAAAAATATCCAAGAATGAAATTTCTTACATGATTAAAAATGAATGCCATGTTTATATTCTCATTTTCTGTTTTAATCCTTTTTTCCATTATGTGAGTCAAAATTCGATTGTTACATTTCTAAAACATTTTTTGAATTTAAAATTTTGGAAATGGACCAAGAAAATCTGAATTAATTAAATTAGCTAAAATATGTTTTTGAAACATATATAAAATTACATTAAGTACAATGTTTAGACTATGTTGTTTTGATAATCAAGCAAAATAATTTATTCAAAACGAAGATAAAACTTAATAATACAGGGATTTATTTTTACATTGTTGAGTTGTCCCTAATAGCCATTCTATATTAAATTTTGGATTATATCAAAATTGCAGTTTTTTTCTAGACAGTTATCGTATCAATTATTTCCATATATAATTTTGGAATTCAGTATGAATTTCCATTTTCAAATGGTATAGTGTTTATCAAATAGTATTGTTTAGAGATTACTGGCAACTTACATTAGTGAGACAGAAAACATGAAAAAATAATTTTGGAAAATTAAACTAAAATATTTTTTTAAATAATAATTGATAAAAAAGTTGGCAATAATGGGAGAAAATGAAAACCAAAATTAAAAATGATGGAAACTGCAACATTTAAATCTGGCTGGCTCTTATATTCTGTATTTGTTTTGATTTTAGAAATTAACTCCAGATTTGGCAATTGATTCAGCAAATTGCTTTTAGCCTTACTTGTTGAAGCGTAATACTCCAGAATCTCTATCATTTATTTTATTAATACATTTCATAGCATTTATATTTCAAATAACATGCAATCAAATACTTTTAATATTAGGTGAAACCTACTTGTCTACAGAATCATCAGTGGTTTATGCTTCTTCTAAAGTATTAAGTAAGTAACTTTATTTAAAATAAATCCTAGGGACAGGTACCACCAAATTTGGCGCCAAATTTTTCTCATGCCATAGTTTCATGAACCCTGTGATCTTCAGAAAAAATTTCTTGAAAATGATTATAATATTGAGAAATACAATTCTGAAGATTACAGTGTCCGCGGGGCTTGGCAAGAAAAATCGCCAAATAGTACCCATCCCTAGAACTGCACCTTTATTTCTCATCAAAACTCTTTTCCTTGTAGCACCACATCTTGTTCTAAAGGGTAAAATACACTAATTCAATTCTACTTCAAAACCAAACAATGAATATAACGAACTATACTTTAAATTTCAATTGCATATGATGTGTGAAATCAGAAGTAATTTATATTATATTCTTTCCCAATATCTCACGCGATTTGGAAGCTTTAATTCAATATAACAATAATGCTATGGAATTTGAAATGTGTTGAGTGATGACAGTTTGTTACTTTTCCATCCAATAAGAAATACGATTTCCCCGATCTCTTTCCTCGCAATGGTTGACTGGAAATAAATTCCACTCAATAAAATAGAAGCTTTGTGAGCGAAATAAAGTTGATAGACGATATGGTGTTTCAGAGATATTATGTGTATCGCTTTGCTTCGCTTCATTTGCTATCTTATAATTACAGAGTTCTCTCTTTCAGCTAAACTTTAAAATTAGTGTGAAGGCATAAAATAATCATTGCTTTCTCATATGCAGAATATAGAGAATATATAGCATTTGAACTCGAGATTTTGAGTAATCTCCAAGTTTTAGACTTCCCTGAGTTCGGAAAAGTGGAAAATGTCTGTTTGCCTGTACGAAAGATTACTCCAAAACGATTTGAGCTAAACAATTGAAAATTTGAAATACCTTCTTTGCACGAAATTCGCAGATTTCCTACAGATTTTGAGTAAAATCTACACTGAGAAAGTTCGGATGTTTGAATATAGTTAGCATGATAGTAACAAAACAAAGAGAGCCAGATATTTAAAATTCGGTACACAGATTTAACATCGATAATGAGACAACTGCCAAAGTTTCAGCTAAATCCAACTACGAATTGTCGGTCTGTCGGTCTATACTATCAGAAACGCATACGCGATCGTGTAATAGTTAAAATTAAAACTATGATTTAAATATATCAAATTTGGTATGGAAATTTGTGACTACAAGTGTAGTTTTGTGTCCAGATTTTGTTTCAATCGATTTTGAAAAAATACGTATAAAGCACAAATTTGTATATTGTATTTGTTTGGGACACTATGAACTCTCACCAGGAATTTACCCCCAAAAACACTTTCCGAGGATGGCATGATAGATTCATTAAAAATACTAAATTCACACTAAAAGTTAATATTCCATAACTAATGTACGCCAGTTCCAGGTGAGATGTTCTCTGGCATGACAAGTTTATTCGAAAGTAAGCGAGTATCTTTTGAGACCATTATCGCAGATATTTTCCTTGCTTTCACGCTGATGTATATATTTTGTACAGTTTTCAAACGTGATGAGTAATAGCAATTTAAAATCCCAATATAGATGGTTATTTTAAATATAATTCTCAAAATCAAAAGACTTTATTCTTGCTAATTCAGGATTTCCGACATTCTGTTAAAAGGACACTCAAAAATTAAGAGAACTCTAATAGAAATCCATGTACTTTTAAGCAACAGGATTTCACCAAAGGATGAAACAAAGAGTCATGTCTTTATAAATGATCATAATAGAAAAATATTTTACAGAGTTTTTGGAAGGAATGCTTTTAATAAAACAATAACATTTCCACCGTTTTGTTACTAGTGGAATGACAACGATGAATTTAAGAGAATAATTTATAAAATGTGCAAGCGTAAGTAACTTGAGCTGTCACAATTTATAGTATTACTAATTAAGCAGAAAAATATCTCTTGTAATTTCACCACTTGATTTAAACAACTGAGGCAGGTTTATCATTTATTTTTCGATCTGTTTTTGTACAAGCAATAATTAACTAAAACAATGAATTGAAAAAAATGAAATTTGGGACAATAATTGAAGTTCTGTGTTAAATCTTTGGTTCAATCGGTGTGAAAAAAAACCCGTCTAAAATAAAAATTTTATTTTATTCCATTAACTGCAAGTCAGGGATTAATTGCTAAATAAATCGTCGATTTTCTCACGATTGATTCAGTAAAGTTGTTGAATTCTCGACAAAGATCAAGAGTTAATGATCATTGTCTGCCAGTGCCATGCATGACATCCATGGCATTTCTCAAGGTCCAAAATCGTATACAAGGGATAGAGAATAACGCCTTTGTTACATTGTATGCTAGAAAGTTTTCGAAAACTAATTTCCTCTGCCGTCGAGCAGAAATAGTTGTTGCTAAAAGATTTCGGGAAAAATTTTCTTTGAATACATTTATATCAAAAATGATTCCTAAAATATAAAATACAATTGTGCCAAAAAGTTCTAATAGTATTGAAGCATGGTGCTTCAACTTGTTCACTTAAGAGGATTTACTATGTCACTATCACGGAAAGACTAATTAAACTGAAACTGATTTATCAACCATTCCTAATTAACGGTGCAGAAATTGAGTTCGCAGAATGTCTTAGTTTAGAAACGACAAAAAGAGGTTTTTTTTTCTTATAACAGACAGAAAGCAAAAAGAAATATTTACTTTTTTTATAAGGAAAATTTAGAAGATTTAATGAAAGCCCATTTGAAAAAACAATTTGGAGGACTGAATTAGAGTACGATGATAGAAAAATTTGCAAAATGCAAAGGGGATTATTTTTTCTTTGGGTTTTAATAAAATAAGAGATTATTTATATTTATATTTAAATAAAATGCTCAATATAACAAAGTAGGATTCATTTTGTTAATTTCAGATATTTTCTCATTTTTCGTAATCAAATGTTTTGCAAAAAAGAAGTGAGGAATTAAATTTTTTAATCAATAAAATTTATTCATTTTCTTATAAAAACATTTAAGATATATCCTATTTTGTTTGATTAAAATTTTACCTTTCATTTATTGTAGCATCTATTTTTTTATTTCATATTTTATTGTCAGCTAATCACTTATTTTTTTACGAAAATAAATTTTCAAGAGCAATATTTTGATATTTTTTTCGGGCCATTTATGTTAAAAAAATTTTTTTATTTTAAATTCATGCGGCATCTTACATTTTCTCAATAAAGTGCTTCATATTTGCAATAAGATGATTTAAGTGGTTTTAATGAAACAAATTCATAATGATTGTGTGAAAAATTATTCAAAATGATTGTGCGAAAAATTATTCAAAATGATTGTTTTATTGTTTGTCAGATTCTCTGACAGAGTTCATGAAAAACTCTTCACAAATTCATGTTTGGTTTGTTTTCGTGATATTTAATTTCATGCAGAGTCATTAAAGTATCCTGCATGAAAAGATAAACTCAAATTTCGCTTATGTATCTTTTTCATTTGTTTTTGGAAAAATATTGCGCTTTTTACTGTCTTCATCTTTCGGAAAACACGTTTTGTAGATTCTTGATTCGCGTGTTTTTATTTTCGCGTATATGAAATATAAAAACAATATTGTGGTTATCAAAAAATTTGAACTGGAGATTTGGATGAATCTTCAGTTTTTAGACTTACGTTAGAAAAACACATTTTTTTCATTATGCCTCTTTGTCTGACTTTAAGCATGATAACTCAAAACAACCTTTAAGATAAATGAAATTTGGTATACAAATATGTAATAATAATTTCGTATGTTGCCAAAATTGTATATTTTTTATTAAGTGTTGAACGTAATGCATTCGTAGGAAGTGTATCCATCTGGCTGTCCGATTAAAGTAAACTCGGTTACTCCAAAACGCAAAGCTAAGTAAAAATAAATAAATAAGGGTGCACGTATTTAGTATCTACACATTAGTATATTTGAATAAAAGCTTGAACGAAATCTTTCAAAGTGTCTGTCAGTCTGTACTTTCGCGTACACGCATATGAAATAACTCATAAACGCTATGACTTAAATCAACAAAATAAGGCATTTTATCTTGCACCTATAGCCGTATTTTCATGTCAATTTTTAATTACACGACGGTTGGGAAAAAAGGGATTTGAAATACATATTCATAGGATAGATTCATTAAATAATATAATTCCATGAAAATGATCAATTGATTGCTAACGCCATGCAAAGTATTTGTGGCCTTACACAAAATCCAGTATTTGGCTGGAGGAGGAGAGGAAAGGATCTTACTTGAAGACCTGTCAGTTGATGATTTAAATTCTCAAAGAACAATTATTGTCTTGAGTGTATTGGAGAAAAATGTTTTCTTCTCTCCCAGCCTCAAAACCTTTTTAAAGAGAGTTCATTTAATTGAGTCAAAAATATATGTGTATACCATTGTCTGTCAAATTCCCGAAATGATCAAGCCGCCTCCGAAGTTACCTGCGGTGTCATTGCATAACGATACACTAAAAGTGAAATATACGTTAAAAGTGCCTGTGTGGGGGCATGGATTGATTTCTCAAATATTCAGAACATTAAAAAAAAACTGTACGGCATTTTCAACTACAAGGAGGACATATTTATTTTATACGAAAAAAATAGTAGTTTAAACTAGCTGTAAGTAGTAAGTAGCAATTTTAAACTGAGAAAGTATTACTAAATTCTTGCAGTCCAAATTACATAGTGGATAGTGATACATCTGTTCCCACAGCTATTTTTACTGTTAGACTTTTTTTTCTCTCTTTTTTTCGTGTTTTAAGTTCAAGAAAATATATGTTTTTAAAATGTTTCTTTCTAAACAAAATTCTGGAATTTTTAGAAAATTTGCCGTTGGTTGTTTTCTATAAATCATCGAAATTCTACCTGCGTATACAATTCTTAAATAAAAATAATAAATATCAATTTAAAAAATGCAGTTTCCAACAAAAAAAATATAGAAAAAAAACATCTAACATCTCTGCATAGAAAATAATTAAACATTTCTTACGGCATTCCATCACAAGATAGGCATCAGAAAAACTTAAAGATCTATTCACCTTTAAAAAAACAATAAATTTAATTAGTTTAAAAACAAGGAAAAATAAAGACTTAAAACCATCATTCATTAATAATTAAGATAAGGAATCACGCCTTAAAAAAGAAAAAGTATTGTTTCAAACACATATGTCAAATCCTCATTATTGTATAAAAAAAAGCTTAATGTTCTCAGGAGATCGTGAAATCGCAACTTTTAACAGGTATAATTGAAACCAGTTAGTCCTGTTTTATGATCCAATATCTTTAAATTGTTAAGTATAAGCACATGTTTTCTGTTGTACCCTAATTAAGGCAAGCTCGATCTTATTTTTCAGAGAAATAGAAATAAGAAATTTTTTTCAGAAAGCATTTTAAATAAGAAATCCCATTATTTTAAACCACGTACATAAGAAATGGCAATTCCTAATGCTGTGTGTTAGGCACACCTGTTCGCAAGGTATAATAACAAGAATACTTCTGAAAATTGAAGACAGCTTTTTATGCTTTTAAAAATTGAATGAATAAAGTTGAGCGCCAACCAAATCTGTCATTATAATAATTGTCATTCGTGACAGCATTCCAAACCAACAAGAAAAAGATCGATTGAAAAATAAGGGGGAATAAAAAGGTAAGAAAATTAAAAAGGAAATGTGATAAATTAAATAGATTTGACGCTCGAACCTTCCTATCTCCATTTAGATCCACGGAAGAAGAGAAGAGAAACTGGAAATTTCTATGGAGCAGTTGATACGGCAGGATCTTTTTTGTTAAATCCAAAAAGGGAAAAAAAGGGCCAAATTCCCGCCATTTAGTCCCTCTTTTATCTCCAAACGAAAGAGAAAGGAAAAACCTTCTTCCATCTTGAAGAATCAAGTCATTATTTTATGAAAAAGAAAAAGTTCGAATTTTACTCGTTACTTTGAAGAGAAAGGACAAAAAAGAGTGAACAAAATTGTTTTTGTTACTCAACTTGTGTTCCGGTTTTTGCAAGCTTCTATTACTTCAAACCCAAATTCAAGCATATGGAGTGGGAGTTAAGGTGTAAGTGTGGCTTGATTTATGGTGACAATTGTTGGTCGAAGTCTTCTGCGATGTTTATGGCGCTCAATAAAAGTATCGAAATAATAAAAAAAATAATATAATATTTCTTCTTTACCATTAAATGTTATAAAATATTATGCGAATAATATAGAAATCATTTCCCATTTGAGTATAAGAAACACTAATTTTCTACTTCTTTGAATGTTAAAGGTGTTGCTATTTAATATTTTATGGTTTTATGTATTTATGTTTAATCATTGTTAGAAATGAAACGAAAATACTGTGTATAAGAATTTATATTTGCCTTTTGTAAAAAAAAAAAAAATCTTATTGTTTTTAGAAAAAGTTCTGTTTATATTTTTTACATTTGAGCTATTACAAATAGGCATATAAGTGTCTAGAAAAAAAGTTTATTCGATGTTCCAACTTTAAGATTTCGTTTCACTAAATTATAAAATTAAATGCCTGCTGTAAAAAAATGCATTTTGTGCTGTATTAACACTAAACCTACCGGCATTTCACCGATACATTGGAACTGCCATTGGAAGCCGGTCATTTGACCGGCTCGTGGTAGCTTTAGTGTTAATGTAAAATTAAATACCTGCTGCAAAAAAATGTATGCTCTACTGTATTATTCTAAAATTAAATACCTGCTGCAAAGAAATGTATGCTCTACTGTATTATTCTAAAATTAAATGCCTACTATAAAAATACAAGTTGTACTATATTATAAAATTAAAAACCTGCTGTAAAAGAAATATGTATAATTGCCAATATAAAATTAAATGCATTTTTTACGGCATTCATAGAAAGAAATAAAATGCAAAAAATAGGAAAATTTAGTTTCTTCTTTACATGATAAATCACAATATATGGCTTGAATTTCTCCATAGAAATTCATTGAATGTGTATATATTTTCCATATTCTGTCTTTACTGTGTTCATAATCTATTTTCAAGATTTTCTGTCACCAATATAGTTGCTTTACATGTCAATTATATAAAATTAGGAACTATTATCACATTAAATCTTAATCATTCATATTTGTTATCTTATTACTAATCCTTCAGGTGCAATATATTCTATTGTTAATTCTTAATGAGTTTTATTTGTTTCAAGAAATAAAATGTCAGTTTCTTCAACGTTGCTATTCATATTGAATTAAAAAAAAATATACTCAATTTAATTATTACATTTGATTGTTTTAATCATTTTTCTAGCTTAATCATATACTTGCTGAGCTTAATCATATACTAGCTTATCTTAATCATTTTCTAACTTAGCTTAATCATATACTAGCTTATCTTAATCATTTTCTAACTTAGCTTAATCATATTCTAGCTTAATCATTTTCTAGCTTAATCATTTTCTAGCTTAATCATTTTCTAGCTTAATCATTTTCTAGCTTAATCATATATTCTTACTTACACATTCTATGCCATTAAAAATCAAACAGATTTATTATTGAAGGCATTTTTTTTGTAAAATAGATGTTCTAATTTGAAATAATGATTCTTAAATATCTTGTTCCTTTATGTCATTAATCTATTTTAAAGATTTGCTTTTTTTACTTTTCCTTCCTTCTGACAAAATTACTATACACTTCTTGAAAATTAAAAAGATTTCCATAAAATAAATTGTGTAGTAAACCAAAATATCATTCTTAACATTTCTAATCAGTTTTAGTTTTCTTTTCATATATATTTTAATGTGAAATTAATACCGAATTT
>JAPMOR010071566.1:15600-41783 GCA_026543865.1 Argiope aurantia
ATTCATGTTCTATAACGAATTATCTATAGATACCTTGGATTCATGTTCTATAACGGATTAACTAAGAAATCTCTAATATGGGTTTATTGTGAAGAGTTTTGTGAGTATTTTGTGCAATATTATGAATCCAATTAAAATCAATGAATATACTTTTATTAATATTTGGTGCACTGATTTATTTTGAAGTCTTTTATTGCGTCTTTAAATGAAGAAAAAATATACTCTCCATATTCGATTTCATCAAACTTAAATTAAATTAGTTTGTCTTCTAGCAAATAATTTATTGTGAACATTTACGAAGGCTTATCTATCAAATTTATCTCTACTCTCCTAAGATTACTTTATTCATAATCACACAGTTTTATCATCAATTTCGCCTTAATATAATTTTCATCGTTGATATCAAATTAATCTATTAATTTTAGATCTTTAAAGGTTTCCTTAAATAAGTGCTTTTGTTCTATTAAAAATTTAGCATGATTTATTGTAAAATGATGAAAATTATCACATAAACCACATTTATCTTCCCGTGCGGATTTCCAATATCCTTTCCGAATTGACTTTACCATTGTCCATTCCTTATCCTCCAGCTATTAGATTTTCGTACAAATTCTACACTTCTTGTTTAATTTATTTGAAAATGATATGAGAAATAAAGTTTGTTACCTCCATTACCTCTAATTAAAAAAAAAATTCCTCTTAAAATTAGTGAATGGAGTAGAATTTTTCCCAGTTTTAGCAAAATAAAGCTAATGTATAGATGAAATTTTATGTAGAATAAATGTAGTATTTTATTTTTACATCAATAGGACTACATCGGAAAATTTAACATTTCAAAATTATGTAATCTAACTAAAGAATGTATTATCTTTTTTAAATTGAGATATAAATATCGTGACATATAAGAATATATAATAAACCTATAAGATGCATAATATAATAAATGCATAATGAAATAAACATATAAGATGCAAAAATCAAACATCTAAATCCAATTAGATAGTAGTATTACCAGTTTTAACCAGCAGTATTGAAATTTAAGCACCGATCTTTCGCAAATTTTAACTCTTTCATGAAATAATTAAATACATTTATGTAAGCCTTTTTAAATATATACATTTTTTTTTATTTGAGTGTTATGTTTCAAATATATGACGCTATTTTTATGAAGTTGATGAACATATAAGATTATGATACGACGTTGTTCGTACATAGAATAGTTCAAGTATTTAGTCCAATGAAAAACTAAAAGAAAATTAAAACTTGTATTGATTTAAATAACAAGAAAAATGAATAGGAATTCCCATTTATTATTGTTAAATTACTATGCATTCATTAAAATTATTTGTTGCATTTAATGATTTCACGTTTTCAGAAATATGATCAATATTATAGCACAATTTTTTCTTCGGATTAGAGTAGTTTCCTAGCTCTGACTCTATTAATAATTCATCAAATCATTTGATTTTCATTGTTTTTCATTTACATGAAAAAAAAATCCAAATTCATTACTTTTATATACATTTTGAAATTATATATAGAAGGAATTGACACAAATACAAAAAAAAATGAATCTTCTCTTCATAGAATTTCACATAATCTATTAAAACGAAAACCTTGATCGTTAGTTATTAATTTTTATAAAAAATAATGCCAAGAAAAAGGCACTTTTTAAATTAAATGCGTTGGGGTTTTGTAAGTTTTTGATCCCCCCCCCAAAAAAAAATTAAGTATAAGGTATGAACGAAAAAGTATGCCGTTGACGTTATTTATGGGAACGATTGTTAGTAAAGGTATTCTTATTCATAGTGTTTATGGTGTCAAATGAAATGCATCGAAATAAGAAGAGGGCATATTTTTTGTCTTCTTTGCCATTATTTTTCATGAAATATTGTGGAAGAATAATGTCTTTTACTCTCGGAGTAAAAAGAAACAAAATATAGGTGAGTAAATCTGATATATTTTAAAATAAAAATAAAATTGATATTCTTTTTTATATTTTTATCTTAATATTGGAGGAAAAAGTTTTAACTTGAGATTGTATTTATAACTGTACCAATGTGTTATTGTTATCAAGTTATCAGTCACTCCTTATGAATAAGAACTTAAAGTTATTAGTTCACAATATACTTTTTCATTATTTTCAGAATTTAGTTATCAGTTTTTTTTATTAATATAATTAAATGGGGATTTTATACATGTACCACAACCTGATAGTGAAGTTGGGAAAAATTTATTTCAAGATTCCACTGCATTTGCAATAATGCATTATATATTAAAAACTAAACAAAAATTATTTCTAATGAAAAATTGTACACTTTTTCAAACAAATGTTCACTTGCATACAATTTAATACACTATTGAAATTGTGTTTTAATAGCGTGTAAGTTTTAATTTATTTTGAAAATGTTTTTTTTTAAATATTAAATGAATGTAGAAACTATTTTTCTTTTTAAATTATGGAACATGTTTTGAGCACGGAATTATTATTAAATGTTTAAAGCTAGCTTCATTTCACTTTTCATTTAAACTTTTGAGTTCTGGATTTCAAATAATTAGGGTTTATTTCATTTTTTAGCAGTGTAAAACTGCTATGATTTTTCAATATTGAATGAATTATATTGCTTCATTTTCTGGTTTATTTGATCTGTTATTAATTTCTCTAAAATGAAGCGCTAACTTTGTTTGATGCTAATTAATATTTTTTTTGTATTACTCTTTCTAACAACTGCAACAACTTGCCCAGACAACAATTAGATCAAATAATCAAGTAGTATTTCAAGCAATCATCAAATAAATATTTATTCTAATACATTTCACAAAATAAAAGGAATGTTGGCTTATTTCTTATGGGCTGGTTTATGCCAGTGTATAAAATTTTTAACAAAAGGAAATGTTTTTGGTAAAGCATTTGTCTACAGTCAGAGAATTTCAATATTGAATACACCATATAATGTTTTACAGAAGTATGAAAATAATGGGCTTATACCGATTTAAATTTCCGTTTCTGTAAATCTTTTATTTTATAATACACTGACACTATCTTTTTTATCATTTCTCAGAGATAAACGATGTTTAAAGTTACATGGTACAAATAAATTTCAGAATAATTAAAAAATATATTTAAAAATAATTTCTTGATTTTATCAGTTATTTCCTTTCCAGTTTTCATTATGTTACAAAAAAATTCTACAACCAACCAAATCTTTTTGCCCCCTCATTTATTTTATTATTTCTTTGCAATATTGCAGATTAAATATATATCTTGTATTACATCAATGGTTAAACAGAGACAAAGAACATTTTATATTATGTCTGTAATAGAAAAGATGAAAAATCTAAAACAAATGGCTATTTTTTAATTGATGGTGGAAAAACTAGTAATGATTGATGTAGCTGTAAAACCGAAGATAGGAGTAATGAAAAAAACAATAATTAAATATAAACCTCTTTTTTGTTTTCTGTGAATTAGCAATTAATCCAATTGATCTTAGACTTTTGTTTCGAATAGTGACATTTTGGAGACTCTAATAGATATTTCATAAATACATTTCAAATAAATTATCTTTTCACTGGTATACAACTAAATACTTTGAATATTATGTCAAAACTATTTAACTATATTGGCATACGTAAATTTATGCTTCAACTAAAGTATTAAGTTAGCAACTTTATATCTCATTAAAACTCTTTTGTCCTTGTAATTCCACATCTTATTCTAAAGGGCAGAATACACTAAATCAATGCCACTTGGAACCCAAACAATGCATTTAACAAGATATGTTATAAATTTTAAATGTATATGATGAATGAAGGCAACGCGAATTTATTTTATATTTTTATATAATTTCTCTCGCGAATTGCCAACTTTAATTCAACATAATAATCTCTCTAACGAATTGAAAATATATTGCGAGATGAAAGTTTCTTACTTTTCCATCAAATAGTAAATATGATTCCTTCAATCTACTTCTACACAATGGTTGACTGGAAATAAATTCCACTGAAAAAAATGGAATCTTTGGAAGTAAAAAAGAAATTGATAGATGATATTGTGTTTCCAAAATATTATATGTGGCTCTTTGTTTCGCTTCATTTGTTATCTTCAAAATACAAGATTGTCTCTTTCAACTAAACTTCAAAATTATTGTGAAGACATTAAATAATGATCTTCCCCTTGTTTTAGCCTTAATTAATATTTTTTTTCAGATGGTGGAGGATAGTAATAACTGATGAAAATCCAGATGATTTTTTTACAATATCTAGAAAATCATATTTCGCTCGGTAAGTTTTTTTTTTTTTTTTTTTTTTTTTTTTTTTTTTTTTTTTTTTTTTTGTAAAGTCAAATTTTTTCAGAAAAAACATTTAGATACTAAACACATATTGATCACATATGAGTATTTTTTCAATCTCACTTACATATTAACTGGTCATTTAAACAAAAAAAATCAAGAACGCCCTTAATTTAAAATATTTGAAACAATCTGCTTTATTTCAGTGTTTATTTTACAGTTTATCTATCATTACTTATATTTTTAACTTGCACATAGTTTTACTATTGTGAAATTGGTTTCTTTATGGCGCTGTATAACATTGTCAGCATAAGAGAAGATAGAAAAAAAGACTATAAGAGTTAGTTATAAAAAATATCTGCGCGTGTATTAAAATCGAGTTTTTCAGGAAACACATCTATATAAGTAAACATAAAAAGCAAACATTGTCCAAAAATACAATTTTATCCAAATCGTGGGAGATGTTTCCTAGATACACGAAATAATTAATTTTTTATTCGTACAAAAATTACTTGCTTACAGTTATAAGATTCGTTCGTCAAATTAGCGTTTTATTAAATTCATGTATAACAATATTATGTATATATCTTTGATTCGCTTCATTTCTGTCTTAAATACATGGCTTTCTCTTCCGGCCAAAATTTAAAATTAATGTGAAGAAAGGAAATAATTATTTTTCCTTGGTTTTCAACCTAATGAATATATTTTTCCAATTTTAAAATCTGATGGGTAATAGTAATTTCAAATCCAAATTCGGATATTTATTTTATATATAATTCTAAAAATAAAAGGACTCTATTTTAGTTAATTCAGTGTTCAGACAATCTGTTAGAAGATAGCTAAAAAATATAGAGAATCCCAATATAAATGCATCCACGTTTCTTCTTTTTTATTTCTCTGAATTCAGGAACAGGATGATATTTTCTTTTCGCCAAAGGATCAAACAAATGGATCAAGACTTTGTTATCCGTTATAATAAAAAAAAATTAAAATTTAATATGAACCCGCTTTAAAAAGTACAATAATACTATAGGACTCTAATATTTTCTGTTTTTTCTAAATATTTTCTTTCATCTTCTAATATGGGGTTCACGTTTTCTTATTACCAAATCAATAATAAATTAATCTTTAACAAATGATTATGTACATGTGAACGCTTGGTTATTGCAACGTGAGTGACAACTGGTAAAGTATTTAATTGAATGTTCCGAATGTATATGTATAAACTTCCCGATTCAGACTCAATTATGTTGACAAAGGTTATATTAAGCTTGAAATCAATTTACTCAGATGTAAGATCTCAATACTAGTCAATATTCTCTTGATTGCATACTCAACTAGTAGTACAGAACCGCATGTATAATTATTGAATGTTGAAATGCAGCTTACATCAAAATGTTTGCTTTACATGAAAGTTATTTTAATCAGTAAGGTTACTTTTATATAAACAAAAATACATATATCTGAATTCATATTTTAAAATATACTTCTTTCTATCAGAGCTGTAAAAGCGACTTTGTGAGAAGTATAAGAATACTAAAAGTTAAATTAATCTTAAAGTCTATTTTTCAATCTTCTTGAAGAAATTTTCTTAATAAGGTCCTTACTTGATACTTCTTGCTAAGAATTATTTGCATAAATATGTTTCCGTAAAATTATTTTCAACAGATTTTCTGTGGTGTTTTTATTTTTCCTGAAACGTAACCTAAATAAAGAGTTTCATTTTAAACATCTTACTGTTCAGAATAAATTATTGCATTTCATATGCATTAAATAAATAAATTTTCCAAAATTATGCATAATTAATGAGAAGGAAAAATGAGGCTATCCTAAAAGCTAATCTCTTGAGGTAAGATGATAAAAATGCCTTTTTTCTTTAAACAAAGAAAATTTAGTCCCTAAAAATGTTAGAGAATTACATTTATTGCTTGATTAAAAATGAATAAAATGATTTTAAATTTATTTTCTATTTAATTCTTTTTTTTTCATACAAAATAAGATTAACTTTATTTTTGCCACTAATTTACAGGGCTTTTCTTCCAGATAACATCTGCGAACTAAACTTCTATTGATACATTTCTAAAACAATCTTTGAATTTAAAATTTTGGAATTGAATCAAGAAAATCTGAATTAATAAATTAACAAAAATGTATTTTCAAAATAAATATAAAACTAAATTAAGAACAATATTTTAGGCAAAAAAATTAAGTGGTATTGTAGATAATCAATGAAAATAATTAGTTCAAAATGCAGATAAGCATTCTGAGATTTAATCCTAAATTATTAAGTAATATACTGGTATAAGAAATTAAGAGAATTGGCACATTTTATCGAATTGCATGAAAAAAACTGAACTGAAGGAAAAACCACTGCTTCTAGATAAAAATGCAAATGTTGCACGGCTAATACGTAAGCGTACACGTGTGTGTAGGAGCCAGCAGAAAAACAGGCTTTATAAGCGCGTGGAGGGTAACACGAATTTCGTTTGCTAGCACACTCGGTGAATTTCTTGGTGCTATCTTACAGCAATCGGTGAAATTCACATCGGAACAGTAAAAATGAGTAAATACCAAGATGATGGAATGAGGTGGCGAATTGTGGGCAGGTTAGAGGCAGGCCAATCGCAAGTCCAGATATGCAGAGAGTTTCATTTAACGCCCAGTGTCGTGTGTAACCTATGGAAACAGTTCCAGGATGCTGGATCAATCGAGAGAAAGCCTGGGAAAGGTCGTCAAAGAGCCACGACGGCCAAAGAAGATCGCCATTTGTCCATTTTAGCGAGGGGCTACAGCTTTTCAGCTCTCTAAAGACCTATATGCAGCCACAGGAACCCGCGTATCAAGGGTGACATGTTCCAAGAGACTGAATGAGAGAGGATTGTTTGCCAGAAGACCGGCTGTTTGCGTCCTGCTCACGTTTACGAACAGGAGAATCCGATTAACATGGTGCAGACAACATAGTCATTAGAGTATGGAGCAATTAGCAACCGTTCTGTTCACCTTAGAGTCCCGTTTTAGCCTAAACACCGATTCTTGCCGTACATTCATATGGAGAGAGCCAGGGACCCGCTACCTACCCCCCAATGCCCGCGAAATCGACAGTTATGGCAGTGGCGGTGTAATGGTCTGGGCAGGCATCATGTTAGATAGCCACACACCTCTCCCCGTCTTTGACAGAGGCTCTATGACTGGTGTAAAGTATAGGGATAAGGTCTTGGAGCCCTATGTTTGCCTTTTCCGGGGTGCAGTGGACCCCGATTACATCTTAATGGACGATAACGCGAGGCCACTTAGAGCTCTTCTGGTCTACGAATGTCTCGAGAGTGGAGATATTCGCCGGATGGATTGGCCATCCAGGTCTCCAGACCTTAACCCTATAGAGCATGTCTGGAACGCTCTGGGGAGGGAAATTGCAACTCGCAACCCCCCTCCGAGAACCACCCAGGAACTGAAAACGGCGTTGGTGAATGAGTGGGACCAATTGTCACATGCACTGATAAACTGCCTTATTTCCAGTATGACATGACGTTGCAAGGCGTGTATAGCTGTAAGAGGGGACCATACCCCTATTAACTCCTTTCTTCAGCAGTGTATTCTGCAACTGCTGTTTCAGACTTCAGACTTCAATGAATATTACGCACAAACATGTGTGTCTATTATAACTGTTGAATGTTTATTTTGTTTGCATTATTTCAACCTATGATCACGCCAAATTTTATTAAAATCAGTCCAGTAGTTCTGGCAATCGTAGATCAAATATGAAAATTCTCTTAATTTCCTATACCAGTGTATGTTATTTTATATTAGATTTAGAATTATTTGAAAATTTCAGTTGTTTATAGGCAGTTAAAAATAGAAGCAATATACTAATTATATCCATATATGATTTTAAAATTTAGAATATATTTCAATTTAAAAATGGTATAATGATTATGAAATTGCATTGCTTATAGGTTTCTGGTAATTTACATTTTATATCATAGCACAAATAGAAAAGATACAAAAAAAAAATAAAAAAAATGAAAAACTGATACAAAAAACTAATTTTTAATTGATGATGGAAAAGATAGCAATGATGGAAAAAGTTACAATATCAAAAATAAATATAATGAAAAATGTGATTATTAAATCTGACACTCATTTCTTATAAACTATAACTATTTCGATTTTAGAAATTAAACCCACATTTCACAAACTCTGAGCTAATTGCCTTTAGCCTTCTATGTTATATACTGACAATTTAGAGCCATTAAAATTTATTTCATTTTTATATATTTTAAAGAAATAATTTTCCCCCGACCCTACAAATAAATACTTTGAATATTAGGTCAAATCTGCTTAACTATAACAGCGACAAATGTTTACACTTCAACTAAAGTATTAAGTAAGGAACTTTATATCTCAATAAAACTCTTTTCCAAATGCAATTTCCTTGTAATTCCACATCTTTTTCTAAACGGTAGAATTCCTTAATTCATTGCTACATGGAACCAAACAATGCATTTAGCAAGTCGTACTTTAAATTTCAAATTTATAGGAAGTGTAAAGGCAACGCGAATTCATTTTATATTATTTCCCAATAACTCTCGCGAATTAGAAAATTAAATTCAATATAATTATCTGTCTACCGAATTGGAAATGTATTGCGAGATGAAAGTTTTTTACTTTTCTATCAAAAAGGAGATAGGATTTCACAAAGCTCATTCCTCACAATAGTTGACTGGAAATAAAAGAAAATTATAAGTAAATTTTGCTGAAGACTGAAGTAAAATAAAATTGATATACGAAATGGTGTTTCCGAAATATTAACCATAACTTTTTGTTTCGCTTCATTTACTATTTTCAAAATACATGGTTTTGCACTTTCAGTTACACTTTAAAATTAATGTGAAGTTATTAAATAATAATTTTTTTCCTTGTTTTCGCACTGATGAACATGCATTTTTTTCAGTTTTCAAATGTGATGGGTAATAGTAATTTCAAATCAAAATCCGGCTAATTATTTTATATGTAATTTTCAAAATAAAATGGCAGACACCACTGTTTATTCTATATCAATTATCATTTGAAAATTACGATGTTCTTTTACACAGTTAAGAATAGAAGAAAGTCAATAATTTAAATCCATGTATAATTTTATAATTAGGTATGCATTTCAATTTTAAAATGGTATAATGTTTATGAAATTTTACTGCTTCGAGATTTCTGGCTACCTACATTTTATATCATATCTGTAATAGGAAAGAAAAAAATTTTTTTGAAAAAACTAAAGCAAAAAACTGTTTTTAATTGACAATGTAAAATATAGCAATGATGAAGAAAGTTGTAAAATCAAAAACAAAAGTTATAAAAAAATGAAATATTTAAATATGGTCATCATTCCTTATTTTATACTATTTCAATTTTAGAAATTAATCAAAAATTTGACAAAAAAATAGTTAATTGCTTTTAGACCCCTGTGTCAAAAAGTCACATTTTAGAGCCTTTCAAATTTATTTCATTAATATATTTCAAAGAAATTATATTTTTCATAGCATACAACCAAATTCTTGGAATATTATGTTAAAACTGCTTAACTATAAGAGCGACACTTATTTATGCTTCAAATAAAGTATTAAGTAAGCAATTTTATATCTCATTAAAACTCTTTTCCAAATGCATTTTCCTTGTAATGACATATCTTATTCTAAAGGGCAGAATTCACTAATTCAAAGCTACTTGGAACCCAAACAATGCATTTAGCAAGCTATGCATTAAGTCTCAAATATATATAAAGTTTGAAAGCAGCGCGAACTCATTTTATATTCTTTCACAATATCTCTTGCGAATTAAAAACTTTAAAAGATGAAGAAAAAAAATGTTTCAAAAATTGGTGTTGGCACCGAATTGTAAATGTATTGCAAGATGAAAGTGTGTTAATTTTCTTTATCAAACAGTAAATACGATTTCCTCGACCTGCTTCGCTACTCAATAAAATAGAAGCTTTGGAAGTAAAATAAAATTGATACACGATATGATGTTTTCGAAATATTAACTATATATCTTTGTTTCGCTTCATTTTCTATCTTCTAAACACATGGTTTTCTCTTTCAGTTAAACTTTAAAATTAATGTGAAGATATTAAATTATCATTTTTCCCTAGTTTCGCCCTGAGGAATATATATTTTTTTTCCAGTTTTCCAATGTAATAATTTGAAATACAAATCCGGATAGTTATTTTACAAAAAAATTACAAAATCAAATGACTCCGTTTTAGTTAATTTAGTGTTGCTAATCCCCACACAAATGCATCTTCGTCTCATCTTCTATATTGCGTTGAACTCTTTGAATAGAATGATATTTTCCTTTCGCCAAATGATCAAACAAGTAGATCAAGGTTTTGTTTCTGTTATAATAAACACAAAAAATTAACATTCACCACTTGAAAAAGTACGATAATAATATAAAACGCTTATATTTTTGGTTTTCCTATATATTCTCTTTCGCCTTCTTGTTTTGGTTTTACATATTCTTCTTACTAAATCAATAATAAATTACTCTAGAACAAATAATTAGTTACAGGTGATCTCTTAACTATTGCAACATGAGAAGTGAAATGTTTAATTGAACGTTCCGACCATATATGTATAAATTTCACGATTCAGACAATTTTATGTTAACGGCGTTACATTTATAAAAAAAATTTATTCAGACGTAATATCTAGTAATATTCTTTTTATTGCGTACTCGGCTTGTAATACAGAACCACATGTATGATAATTGAATGTTGATATGTCGCTTAGAGCAAAAGTTTGTTTTACGCGAAATTTATTCGAATAAGGGTTTTAATCTCTTATATTACTATTATATAATCAAAAAATAAATAAAATTCTTTTCAAAAAATTTTTCTGTTCACGATAATTATAATTTTAAAATATAATTCTTTTTATCAGAGCTGAAAAGAGAATTTATAAAATGTCTCAGCATACTAAAAATTAATTTATTCTTAAAGTCTGCTTTTCAATCTTCTTAGAAAATTTTTCTTAATAAGATTCTTACTTGGGATTGATTCCATGCAAAGAATTATCTGCAAATTTATGCTTACGTAATATTTTCATCAGGCTTTCTGTGGTGATTTAGTTTTCACTCTTTTAGCCTACCACAAATTAAAAAGTTTTATTTTAAACATCTTACTACACATTTTTATGAATGAATTATTGCATTTTATATGTATTAGATAAATATATTTTCCCAAATTTTACATAATTAATGAGAAGGAAAAATGAGGCAGTCCTAAAAAGATATTTCTTCAGATAAGAAGTGAAACAAATGCAAACTGTATCCCTTACATTTTCGAGTTACCTTTTTTGCATGATTAAAAATAAATGCAATGTTTATACGCTTATTTTCCATTTTAATCCCTTTTTCACTACATGATAAGATTTTCTTTATTATTTAGACTATTTTTCTGGGTTTTTACTCAAGATAATTTTTGAAAATGAAATTCTATTCTTACATTTCTAAAACATACTTTGGATTTAAAATATTAGAACTGAATCAAGAGAGCCTGAATTAATTAAATTAAAGAAAAATAATTTTTAAAATAAATATAAAATTGAATTAAGAACAATTATTTTAGGTTGCTTTAGAAATTTTTATTGATAATCAATCTAATTAATTTATTCAAAATGTTGAAAAAATTAATCATTCAGAGACTTAACTGTAAGTTATTGGTTTTGCCATAGTGGTTTTTCTATATTAAATTTAGAACCATATGAAAATTACATTTTGATAGAGAGTTAAGAATAGAAGAAATCTAATTAGTTATCCATATACAATTTGAAAATTAAGTTTGTATTTTAATTTTAAAATGGTATGATACTTTTGAAATTTTATTGCTTAGAGATTTCTGGCAATCTACATTTTATATCATAACTCTAATAGAAAAGATGAAAATAGATTTTTGAACGAACTAAAATGAAACGCTGTTATTTAATTGATGACGCAAAAGATAGCTATAAGGAAAGAAGATGTAACATTGAGGATAAAAATGATAAAAAATGTGATATTCAAATCAGGCCATTATTTCTTATTTTCTTTTATTTCAATTTTAGAAAATAATCAAAAAATTAGACAAAAATTAAGCTATTTTCTTTTAGTTTACTATGTTGAACAATGACATTTTAAAGACTAATCTTTATTTCATTAATAAATTTCAAAGAAATTATCTTTTTTCCTATCAAACAACCGATATTTTGAATATTAGAATTTGAATTAAATCTACTTAACTATAACAGCGAC
Source organism: Argiope aurantia (assembly GCA_026543865.1). NCBI lineage: Eukaryota > Metazoa > Arthropoda > Arachnida > Araneae > Araneidae > Argiope > Argiope aurantia. The sequence continues at coordinate 28,173 of JAPMOR010071566.1, forward strand.
AGCTGTTTATACTTCAACTAAAGTATTAAGTAAGCAACTTTATATCTCATTAAAATAATTATCTAAGTGCATTTTAATTGTAATTCCACATCTTATTCTAAAAGGTAGAATTCACTAATTCAATGCGAATTGGAAACCAAACAATGCATTTAAAAAGCAACAATTTAAATTTCAAATGTGTATGAAGTGTGATGGCAACACGAATTCATATTATATTCTTTCCCATTATTTTTCGTGAACAGGAAACGTTAATTCAATATAATAATCACTCTACCGAATTGGAAACGTATAGCAAGATGAAAGTTTGTTACTTTTCTATAAAATAGTAAATACGATTTCCTCTACCTGCTTCTTCTCAACGGATGACTGGAAATAAATTCCACTCAATAAAATAGAAGCTTTGGGAGCGAAATAAAGTTGATAGACGATATGGTGTTTCAGAGATATTGTCTATATCTGTTTGTTTCGCTTCATTTGCTATCGTAGAAATACATGGCTTTGTCTTTAAGCTAAATTCTAAAATTAATGTGAAGATATTAAATAATCATTTTTTTTTGCCTTGATGAGTATACATTATTTTTTTCAAATGTTGCGAATAGTATTAATTTCAAATCCAAATCTGGATAATTATTTTATATTTTTTTTTTCAAAATCAAATTACACTATATTAGTTAATTTAGAGTTTCTACAATCTGTTAAAAGATCACTCAAAAATTTAAAGATTCCCAATACAAAGGCATCTATGCTTCAATTTCTTTATTGCGTTGAACTCAGGACCTTGGTTATATTTTTCTTTCGCCAAAATAATCAAACAAATGTATCAAGACTTTGTTATCTGTCATAATAAAAAAAATAACATACGCCACTTTAAAAAATACGATAATAATATTTGAGACTAACATTTTCTATTTTCCTAAATATTTTCTTTCATATTTTAGTTGTGAGTTCACATATTATTATTATCAAATCAATAATAGATCACATTATAACAAATCGTTAGGTACATGTGAACTTTTAGTTATTGCAACTTTATAATCTGGTAATTATTACAAATTATTGCAAGTGATAATCTGCTAATGTGTTTAGTTTAAACCTTCAATATTTATAAATTTTAAAATATATTTATAAACATCACGATTCAGACACTTTTATATTAAGATCTTTATGATCAGTTAGAATTCAATTTAATCAGATGTAAGATCTTAATATTAGACATTATTCTCTTAATTTCATATTTTGTTTGTAATACAGAACCGTATGTGTGATGATCTGTACGTTAATCTGTGGCTTACATCACAAAGTTTGCTTTACAGGAAATTTGTTGTAATCAGGATTTTAATCAGTAAGATTACTTTTGCATAACCAAACGAAATACTATATTTCAGTTCAAAATGTTTCTGTTATGGGTAATTGCAATATTTAAAATAATTCTCTTTACCAGAGCTATAAAAACAACTTTATAAAAAGTATCACACTAAAAATTACTTTAATTTTAAAGTTTGTTTTTCAGTCTTCTTGAACAATTTTTCTTAGTAAGATGTTTAGTTTATATGCTTTGATCAGAATTATTTGCATAAATGCGGTTGTGTAAAATTATTTTCATCTGGTTTCCTGAGCTGTTTATTTTCTTCTTCAAACATACCACAAATAAAGAGTTTTATTTTAAACATCATGCTTCTTATTTTTCAGAATGAGCTATTGCTTTTTACATGAATTATATAAATATATTTCTCCAAATTATACATAATTAATGGGAAGAAAAAAATGAGGCATTCCAAAAAGGTAATCTTTTGAGATAAGATGTAAAAAAGGCATTTCTTTTAAAATTAAAGGATATTTTGTCTCTAACAATATTCAAGAATTACGTTTTTGGCATGATTAGATATGAATGCCGTGTTTATATACTTATTTTCTCTTTTAATCATTTTTCCGTAAAGCGAAATGATTTACTTTATATTTTACAGTAATTTTCTGGGTTTTTCCTCTAGATAAGTTCTTCAATTGAAATTCGATTGTTACATTTATAAAATATATTTTGAATTTAAAATATTGGAATTGAATCTAGAAAGTCTTTATTAATTAAAATAACGAAAATCTATGTTCAAACTAAATATAAAATTAAATGAAGAACAAACTTTTAGGCTATATTAGTCTGTTTTGATGATAATCAAACAAAATAATTTCTTCAGAAACTGTAATGCATAAAACTTAAGCATTCAGAAATTCAGTCCCAAATTATTTGCTTCGCCCATTCTATATTATATTTGGATTGTTTGACACTGTCAATTTTTCATAGACAGTTAAAAATAGAAGAAATCTAATTAATTACAATATATCCATATATAATTTTATAATTAATTATGCATTTCAGTTTAAAACTGAAATTTTGTAATTTTTCTTTTATCGATTAGAAGTTTCTAGACACTTACATTTTATTTCAAAACTGTAATAGAAAATATATATAAAAAATAATTTTCAAAAAACTAATACCTAATTTATTTTTTAATTGATGATAGTTGATAGTAATGAAAGATGGGTTTTGTCAATTCGGGTATATTTCTTTTGAAGCTCCAAATAAGAATATTTTTAAACCATGTCTGTATTCTATTTCAGGTTATTAAAATATTTAATTTTATAAGTCTACTTCTTATAGAAAAATTGTAAAAAAAAAACTATTTTCCTGATGATAGATTTTTTAGAAGTATTTATTACATCAGTAAAACGCAATAATATAGAGATCTTAACTAAATTAAAATGAAAAAAAAAGAGAAATGCTATGAATTGAGGAAAAATAAATATTTCCAATTACAACATAAAACATATTGGCTGATCTGCCTAATTAGAATACACAATAATTTATATTTTATATATATATATGAATGGAACAAAAGGGAACTCTTCAACAATTCTATAATTAAAATCACTGAAAACATTTCAGTTAAATATGTTACTTAATAATTACAAAAAAATGAAAGGATAAAAAATGGAAATTCCGAAATATAAATAATATCTATCCTGAAAATTCCCATATTCTTTTATTTCCACTAAGCATAAAGGTAGTTAAAATTAAATACTCCGTAGAATAAATAATAAGCAAAAACGGAAATAATTTAAAAGCTATAATAGAGGAAATAGTTAAAGGAAGCAAAAAAAAAAAAACTTTTTCTCATCAATTAATTTTATTTTTTCATAAAGAAAAAAAGGGAAAGATGCCTTTACCATAGAAGAGTCAAAATATTATCTATTAAAAGTTGAATTTTCAACTTCTCTAGTTTCTTGGAGAGAAACAAAAAAGGATATTTAAAAAAATCTATGTTAAGATTTTTGATATAGACGAGAATCTTTTTGTATGCCGGAAGAAACAGAGAAAAACTGCAGATTTCTATGAAGCAGATAATAAGGCAGATGGTTGTATGAAAGATATAAAAAAAAGAGCCACATTTCTGCTTTTTGGTGTTTTTTTTATCCTCAAACTGAGAGGAAACAAAAACATCTTCCTCATTGAAAAATCAAGTCATCACTTTATCAGAGAAGAAAAATTCGGCATTTACTCGTTATTTTGAGAAGGAAGAAAAAAAAGTAAAAAGAACGTTTTTAGAACTCAACTTGTGTTAGAGTTTTTGAAGACTCTCTATTCCCAAACCTATAAATAAACATATAATGTGGGGAGGAAAAGGTGTGCAAGTGGCGTGGTTAATGAGAGGAATTGGTAGAAATATCTTCATGTTTATGCTATTGGATGAAAGTACTAAAATAAAAAAAAAATCGTTTTTCCCCATATTTTTATCATTAAATTGAAGAAAATATTATGGAGGGAACCTATTATTCAAGTAAAAGGGAAAAGAAAGGGTCACTAAATGAGATATCCATTTATATACTAAAGCTCTCTCATAGAATTTTGTATTCAAGAATATATTTTTATTTTTATGCATTTTTGCTATAAAATAGGATGGAAATTAGAATGTGACTTTTTTTAGCTACAAGCCTTTATAATTTTAATAGTTAATTTCACACTTACATACATTTGTTAGCATATATAAAATATAAAATTATCTATTATCTTACAGTAACAGGAATTGCAGTAAAAGGTTTATAGAACCTTTCTTTGTCATCGATTATATCTGGAAATCAAGTGAACTGTGACTCTTTATTTTTGTCAGAATGCACTATATTAAATAATTAGTTAAGTCAGGAATCAAATACATGAATTTGTTGGATACTTTGTTAAGTGCAATAATTGTATGCCGGATATTAGGAACGGACTCTTTTCAAATTGCATTCTTTGCTTTTCTTCTATAATGCCCTAATGTCCATTTCTATTTTTTCCAAATTAAAACATATGTATTATTTAATCAAAGTATATATTTCCTAAACATTGCTAGAAATACTCAAAATCTCGTACAAATCTTTCTAATGTCAAAGTTGTTCCTTTTAGAGAACCATCGTGGAAGAAGAGAAAAGTATTTGATACGGTTTTAGATAGTCACTTTATTATAAAGAAATCCACTCACCATGTGAAATATCTTGTCTAATATTAATTACACAAGAATTGAACTCAAAATATTAAAAATATGAAATAAATTAAATGAATTTTCGAGGCTTGGACCAATGATTTGAGACATTGAAATTGTAGTTTTCGTTATTTAAGCATGGTTTTTCTCAGTTCAAATTTCGTAAATCCCTATTTTTTTGAAGAGTTAAGGAAATAGCTAAAAACGGTTGTAATTATTGTTCGAAACTTAAAGGAAGAAATCAACATATAAAGACGGTAAGGGTAATTTAGACGACAATAAGCTACATGGAAGCCTTAGTGAACAATAAAATATGTGCCTTCTTTAAAGACATATGGAGAATGATGAAAAACACTTTTCTGTTTATTTTGTGGTAATTTTTCGAACTCTTGTTTACTTTAATTGCAACATAATTAAAAAAAATGGAAGCAAAAATTTTCTGAGTCCATTGGTTATTTGCAAGATAAATTGCTAAGCTATAAATATCTTAGATACATAGAATATAACAAATATGAGAAAGATTAATTTTCTATTTTTAGATATTTCTATAGAGAAACTGGATAAGGTTCTCAATTACATTGCTAATTTTCCCCTTTGAGTAACTAAGAAAAGTATTTTAATGTAATAAAAAAAGCTACACTTTTTAATGTTTTTGTATAATTTATTATATATTAGGAAGTCATATTAAATCTATAAACACGATTGTTTCATGTACTGCCATTAAAGTTTACAGTCTTATACCAAATGAACAAATGATATTTTTAAAGAATCTATCATATGACTTACGTATATAATACTTTTCAGGTTGTGATAGCTGATTATTAATACTGATTGAAATCGAGCATTGAAGAAAGTAAGAAAACAGATCTGAAAAAAAACCTGCAAATCTGAAGATGAGGCTTTTGGATATTTTTAATAAGAAACTTACGTTCTAGAGAGGAGAAAGTAACAATGATACTATGATGCTTAATGCAATTAAAAGTTAGATACTGAATATATTAACTACCAAAAAAAATGTAGAAGATATTTTTCTCTCCTACCCTTTTATAGAAAATAAACAATCACGAAATAAAAATGTTTCTTTTGTTTTCCTTCATCATGAAAATGAATAAAATTTTGAAAAATGAAAAAAATATTAATTTTGAATTTATAAGTGTGAATGCAATAATTGAATCTTTTGTCATCTGAGAAACACTCTACAAAGTTTATTCAAACTACGAGATATTATATTTCCTTAAAAGATATGTCTTACACAAAAAGTAAATTTTGATTTTAATCATATCTAGTTTTAAGGGATTTTTTTATCATGTAAATAATCTTAGAATTACTTCTTCAAAACTTAAGAATCTTTACCATCATAATATTCTATACTTAAGAAATAAAGTAATATTTAAATGAATTATACTATCAAAGCATAAAAAAGCATGGTGGAAGGATGTCTTTAAAAATAATATTATTGTCAATGGTCAATTAGACAGGAAATGCTTACGAAGCAATTATTTGTAAAAAAAACTTTAACTATTTCAATTTCTGAAATGATATAACCCTTTATGTAGATCATTAAAAATACTTATTAATGATACGCTTTTATACATTCCTATTTTCTAGTTTTGAACACAGTGTTTTACAATTCAGAACAAATGCATTGTTGCAGAAAGTTTTCTTTGCATGTACAGCGAAAGAATTCCAAAACGGAATAATGTACAAATTCTAGAATAAATGAAGCACAGGAAGGCAAAGGAAAAAGCCGAGATATGCGCAAAGAACATCGCAAGTAGATTTTAAGGACAGACATCAAATATTTACTTAGATTACATTAATAACACACTCCAAAGAGAGAAATGATGGGCATATCATTAATAGTTTCCCGAAAAGTAAGGATGTCTCATGGAAATCTGCAGAAAAATCTTCTGATCTTGGTTCCGATAGGGTATTAATTCTTGCTCACTCCAGAATCTTATTTTTTTTATCTGTAAAGTCGCCAATTTGCCAATTTTGGGCGTGGTCTATTCAGAATAGATAAAAATCTCTGTAAATTGCTATTTCCAGAAATTAATATAAGGTTGCAAAAATGTGATAGTACTGATATTTGTAACAATATTTAATCAATATGCACTTAATGAATCAAATAAGATAATCAATGAAAACTGTTTTACCATTTTAAAATTTTCATCCAGAAATACTTATTTCCTTTTATCTTTAAAGCTTATTCTAACAGTTCCATTTCGAATATACTCTGTAGAATACTATAAATATAGTCCATTGAGTTACTAAATGACACTTTAACACTCCGAAAACCACTGAAAATTGGAGATAGTTCAATGTGGGGATTTGTAAACAAATGTTTCAATGGAATGGATCTGTCCGCCTTCAAAGCATTTCTCCTTAGAATGGGAAGAGGGAAGTTCACAATAAAGTAACTAATTAACTGATACGATCCTAGATTAGGCTTCAACATGTATCACTCTTCCGTTGGCTGAGAATTGAATGTATGTACATTGAGAACACAAAGGGCATATTTTGGAGGAATAAGGTCTTTTAAAATGTTATACAAAATTGTTTTAAACATTTTTCGTGTAACATTATTCTTTCTTATTTTAAAAATTATTCTTAAATAAATTATTGTCTGTTGATATTACGTTTTCTCTCTTTAAAATTTAGGAATACATGCTGAAAATAGAGTCAAACTTTTCCAATACTAAATGCACCGACAATTTGGTGGTTGATTTCGCGCTATATTTCGTATTAATTATTAAAAAAAGCTTAAAAGACTCCGTTCAGAAAGCTAAATATATGTTTCTGTATAAGTATCTTTTTATGAAAGGAGTATCATACTACCTTCTTTCATTGTTAATGTACTAAATCTCTCTTTTGCACTGTAAATGTATCAACAGTATTAGTAACATATATATTTTTGTAGGATATGCAAGCTTTAGTAAGTAAATAAAACCGAATTATGAATTTTTATAGTTCTTCATATGAAAAGAAATCGATTCATTAAAATGAACTGGAAAGTTGAGAATCTTGTATGCAAATTAAACAGATATCATATAGGAAATATGTTAGATACATTAACAATGGTGGAGTGATTGTCTTTTAAATTATATTTTAGAATTGACAATTTTAGAATAAAGATTTGCAGTTGTCTGAATTTTAAATTAAAAAAAATTAATACTTTATTATTTAATTCTAAAGAACCAGGAAAACAGATGTAGGTGCGCATGTTAAAATAAAGGAGCTATGTAACTTATCAGTTTTTCATGATGTTATCGGCAACATCTATATAAAAAAAACAAGTGTCTGGAGAATCCATTAGATAGATTCTTGCTTCTAAAATAGCAGCCCATCAAGATTTCAAGGATTTTAAACATGGCGTTAAATTCGACACGCTGGAGTTGGGTAAAAAGTATCTTCGATATAGTGACGAAATTTGAATTTTATAATAAAATAATATCACGATTGTCCAGGACATTTCGGAAATCCTGATAAACATCAAATCACCAACATTGGTACGGCTGGAAAAAGGCATTGAAAGAATAGGAATGTCCTTTAATGGTTTGAATTTAAGCTCTGGGTTGTCAGCGTTCGAACCATTTATATGGGCTTTAGGAGCTGAAAACGCACTCATATCCCATTTTGACTACACAACAGAAAACTTTATGCCACACCTGGGACCGTCAATATCGCAATAGGACTGTCCCTTACTCGAAGCACGTTGCTTTTTTTGACGTATTTGTTTACAGTTATATCTGTTGCGATGAAGCCAGTGAACTATTTTTTCCTCGGGTAAGAACATCTGTATGATTACGCTTCTGACTTTGTTCCGGCGCATTCGTTCCGCGAACTGCTTAACCTGATGCTGTGTGCGTAACCGTAAATATCTGTCTTCTTTTCTTTTCTATTAAATGCATTGTCCTTAAGAACCATGCTGAGATTTATTGAAAATTAACAACAAATTGGTAGCAGAGCATGGTTATGTTTCGTTAAAATTGTAAATGAACTGTGTGACTAAAACGAAATTGTCAGCAAGGATAAATTAAATGTCCCTAAGCTTAATGGAACTAATTACTTTATTTGGGCATTGAAAATACAGGCAGCGCTGAGTTTGGAAAGATTGGACTATGTGATATCCGCGGTGAAACCAGACAATCTAAATGAAAAAGATCCAACAGAATGGAATCAGAAATATTCTGAAGCCATTGCTTATATTAAGTTATCATTGTCACATGAACAGTTCCTACAGTTCGCAGCAGAGGAAAATGCAAAAATCGTTTGGGATAAAATAAAATCAACATTCACGGGTCAAGCAGAAAACCGAAAAATAGAAGCCGGCAATTAAATGAAAAATCTTCAAATGAAAAGTAATTAATCGGCAAACAATTATGTTGCCAGAGCAAGAGGAATCGCTACGAAGTGTCATTTTCTAGGATTGGATGTCAAATCCCAGGGAGCTCATTTATTATACAGCGCGCGGACCGAAAGGAAAATTCTCTAAATTACGAGAAATTCTAAATACTGAACGTGACAAGTCATTGGATGAAATATTAGAAATTTTACGTGAGTAGAAAATACCTGTTATTCGCCGACGAGAACTCGCGCTGAAGGAATGAACGTTTAAGTGTTTTATTCTAGAAAAAACAAAAGTCCTGGTGTAAGGCCCTGGTATATCTGCTAACGTCCAAAACATATCGCCAAGAACTGCTTTTATAAAAATAAGAATTGTAATTAAAGTGTTCTATTTAATAAAGATAATCAAAGACAAAATACACAACACCATGTCAAACAGTCAATAAAACAACGAAGTGTTAGTGATAAAGTGTTTACTACTTCTCATCAACAAAAAAGCCTAAGTCATAAAATATGCTGTTGGACAGTGGAGCTTCTTGTCATATGGCCAAAGACAGTGTGTAGTTTGGAGAAATAATCTCTGAAACTGAGGATATTTATTTAGCAGGTAAAGACTGTAAATTTTGTGTAAGGGAGTCGGAACAGTTAAAAAAAAACTGAGTAATAATCCTACCAATTTAACAATTACTAATGTTAGTTATGTTCCTGAACTAAGATATAATTTATTGTCAGTAACTTGTTTGATGAATAAGGGTTGTAAAATTAAATCGAATAATAACTGTGTGTTGATTTTTGATAAAGATATTAATTTAATTACTAAAGCATTAAAAAATAACAACAGATTAGAATTATATTTGGAACTATTGTATAATTCAGAGTGCTATTTTTCTAAGCAATCCGCTGTAATTATGAGATTTGGCATTACAGATTATGTCAGTTAAATCCTAAGTATATGCTTAAAATGAAAGATTAGATTGATGTTAATGATATAAATGACTTTAGATGTGAAATTTGTGATATAAGTAAGGTAATTAGAAAACTCATCCTAATATTGACGTAAATGAAAGTTCTGAAATTCTTGAGCTGATTCATGTTGAACTGTGTAGTCCTATTCAACCTGAATCATTTGAAGGTGCAAAATATTTCATGATGTTGATGGGTGATGTTTCTGGTATGTATTTTATTTATTTCTTTAAAAAATAAAAATGAAATGGTGAATATAATGTTGCAATTTAAAGCCAAATATAAAAATCTAACTGATAAAAGAATTAAAAAATTAAGACCTTACAATGGCGTAGGTAAATGAACAACTTGATACTTATCTTGCTAATTCAGGGATATTTCATGAAAACACTATTCCATACAATATTGAGAGTAACGGTAAAACTGAAAGAGCGAGCCACATCCTTTTAGAAATGATTAGATCTTTATTATATGAAAGTGAGCTTCCATTAAAATTTTGGGGCGAAGCAATTAATTGTAGCACCCAAGGATGTCTAATGTAACCCCACGTAAAGGAGAAGAAGAAAATACCCCTTGAAATTTTTACAGGTTGAAAACCGAAATTAAATTATCGTAAAAAACTTCGGTTGTGTGACTTATTTTCACTTTCCAAAAGTAATGAGAAATAAATTTGAAGTTTCAGGAAGACATGGTATAATGCTAGGATACGCTAGAGAGAAAGGATTATTGAATTTGTCACATTAAAAGCCAAAAAATAATAGAAGAGAGATCAGTTAAATTCAATGAATCTTTAAAAGGTAGTACTTATTTGGGAAAACCGAAAGCAAAAACTTAGAATATTAAGCCACGGCTTGAAACTTCTGCAGCGACATATGAGATAAATAAAAAAACAAAAATTGAAATATCTAGTTTAGAAATTCCTGCCGAATCGGCAGAGGATGAGAATAGTGACTAATTTAATTCTATACCATAGCGGAACTTCGAGTCAGTGAGACGCTATAGGGATGAAAACGAAGCACCACATGTTGAGTCAAGTAGTAATAATATCGTAAATCAAATCCCAGGCAGACGTTCGGAAAGGCTAAATCTAAACAAATGTCAGCTAATGTAAAGTGAATGGGATTCGTTAAATAAACACAAAGTTTGGGAAAAAGTAAACAAGCATGCAAAAACAAAATTAATAAAAAGCAAATGGGTACATTCTTTAAAACAAGATAACTCCGCTAAAATAACATACAAAGCGAGACTTGTAGCAGCATGTTTTAGTCAAATAAAAAATAAAGATTATTCCGAGTCTTCTTCAAACGTTGTAAACATTGAATCTTTCAGAATATTAATGGCACTTGCATCTAAATTAAATCTACTTTTTAAGTTCTTTGATGTTAAAAGTGCAAATTTATATAGTGATATTGAAGAAACTGTTTATATGTTACCTCCTCCGGTTTAAGAAAAATTAAATGGAGATGGAAAAGTTTGCAAGTTGCGGAAGAGTATTTATGGCTTACCACAATCTGGTAGAAACTGGTATATGAGTATAAAAGGTAAATTAGAAATTTTGGATTGATACAACTGGCTTCTGACAATTGTGTGTTCATTAAAACTGTTGGTAATAATATTTTTATATTATATATGTATGTAGAGGATTTATCACTTCTTAAAGTCAGTGGGCTTGTCTAGACAAGATCCAATAGAAACAATGTGTAGATGATTTAGTAATTTTTTAAAATAATGATGAAATGTATCAAGAGATTGTAAATAGCATCAAACGCGTATTTGAATTACTTGATATCAAAATCGGTAAGTTTTTAGGTATAGAAATTGCTAAGCATGAAAATGACACTAGTTTGCGTCAGTCTGAATATATTGAATTATAATTGGTTAAGCATAATCTAGAAAAATGTAAAAGTGTTAAAATTCCTGTTGTAAAAGGAAAACATAAGGATTCCCCTTCCACAAATGAAATAATTGACATCGCAATGTATCAAGAATTAATTGGTCAACTTTTATATTTAGCTAATCAAACACGGCCCGATTTATCATTTGTAACAACATATTGGTCACAATTTTATTATAAACCAGAAAAAAAGGCACTATAATTTGGCTAAAAGAATACTTAGATATTTAAATGGTTCAAAAGATAAAAAAATTGTTTTATGACAGTAAACATGGTTTTCTTAATGCAAGTTCTGATGCTGGTTGGGGGAATGCAGAAAATGACAAATCATTCTTTGGTAGTGTTATTTTATTAGGTAATTCATTTATTTCATGGAAATATAAACAAAAAAGTGTCAGTCTGTCAACATGTGAAGCTGAATTGTTTGATATTTCTGATATATGTAAAGACATTATTTGGACTGTAAATTTATTAACTGAGTTAAACTGTAAACAATTTATAAATGATGCTGTAACCTTAAACTGAGATAGTCAAGCAGCATTTCAGTGGATTAAGTGCACCAGGTCTTCAAATAAATTAAAACATATGAACTTACATTTTCATTTTGTGAAAGATTTGTTGGAAGACAATGTAATTAAATTAGAATATGTTCAAGCAGGATAGTTGATTGCAGATTTTCTTACAAAAGCTGTAAGTGAAGAAAAGCTAAAATATTCTGTGAAATATATTTCGCAAATTTCTTAATTTTTATATGTACATGTAATCTATGTATTGTTGTGTGTACTTAATTTTTATGCGTATTACTATAAATTCTTGAAAGATATCACTCGCAGGAAACTTGTGTTGAGATGAAGGGAGTGAACTTATTTTTTCCCTCGCATAAGAATATCTGTGTGATTATGTTTCTGGTTTCGTTCCTCCCTCGAACTGCTGAACATGATGCTGTGTGCGTAGTAGTCAATACCTCTGTTCTTTTCTTTTCTAATAAATGTGCTGTCCTCAAGAACCATGCTGAGATTTATTGAAAATTAACAACAGTTGTATTTATATTTAAGTATGGATTGGTAACAGTTTAAATACCAACAACAAGTTTAACAGTTTAAGTATGGATTGGTAACAACCTCAAGAATCTATGGACTTTATATGTCAACAGGAACTGTTAAATCTAGTGGATGAAATGAGGAATTGTGCAGTAAGTGTGATGTAAAACCCTGAAATGACATAACTATTGAAAAGTACATAAATATCCTATCCGTTCACTTTAATCTACTAGTTTTACACTCAATGTATATTTCGATGGATTTCGACAATTCCAGCAGCGCAGTACGACACCCAATTCGTCGAAATTTGCTCTCTTTTGAATTTACATACTTTCACTTGTCACCTAAATGTCAAACATAAACATATCCCTAGTTGCACACAAATAACGTACAATATTGTATGGTATTGATCAATGTTTGCAATATTGTGGAATGTTGATTAATATCATATAATATCACACAATATTGTATTATATTATGCAACATATAAATGATAGCTTACAAAGTATTGTTCAGAAAAGATGACGAACACATTACACCCCTATAAATTTATGGCCTGCCCTGCGGAATTCAAGATGTAAATTGTTTCAAGTAACCTTCGAACGTTACTTACTTCAGTGTAAATTAAAACACTTTAATCAAAGCATTTAAGCTTTTTAAAAAAGCTTATATTTGTAAAAACGAGTATAGTCATTAGCTTTGCTCCAATATTAATTTGCGTCGTCACTTAGTCCAATGATTAAAATATTACGAAATTTTCGGAAATTTCAGATTTTCCATATCTTCAAAGAAATTTGAATTTTTTTTTATTAAACTTTTTATTTATTGTTATCTTTAAGGCCAAGTCAAAAAATAA